>PISX010003526.1:0-135786 GCA_004024625.1 Mellivora capensis
GGTTTCACTTATTTTGTGGAGCATAACAAATAACACGGAGGACATGGGGAGATGGAGAGGAGAAGGGAGTTGAGGGAAATTGGAGGGGGAGATGAACCATGAGAGACTATGGACTCTGAAAAACAACCTGAGGGTTTTGAAGGGGCGGAGGGTGGGAGGTTAGGGGAGCCAGGTGGTGGGTATTAAGGAGGGCATGTATTGCATGGAGCACTGGGTGTGGTGCAAAAACCATGAATACTCTTACGCTGAAAAGAAATTTTAAAAATGCAGAAAAAAAAAACCTGGGTTAGTTAAAACAATTTTGGAAAAAAAAAAAACCCACATAGTTATGAGCTTATACCAACTGATCTCAAGACTTAACACAAAGCAACAGTAATCAGGAAAGTGCGGTTTTGGGCATAAGGACAGATGTGTAAGATCATCTACTGGTAACCCAGAGGTAGGCTAACATTGATATGATTGCTGACAAGGTTATAAAGTAATTCTATGGGAAAGAGGTAGGGTTTTTGTTTTTGTTTCGTTTCTTATGGAAATGGTGGCAAAACACCTGGTTGTCTGCATGGGGAAAAATCAACATCAACTCTTACCTCATGCTGTGTACAAAAATTAACTTGCTATGTACCACATATCTAAATATTAGATAAGTTAAAAACTGTTACATTTCTAGAGGAAAATGTGAAAAAGATATATTTATAATATTTAATTAGGCAAATAGTTTTTAAACAGGCCATACAATACGTGAACTATAAGAGAAAAAATGGTAAATAATTTCTATTAAATTAAAAATATTTTCTGTTTGAAAGACACAGTTAAAAGAATATAAACACAGGTCACAAACCAGGAGGAAATATTTGTCCAACACATATATGACACAGGGATATAGATCCCAAATACATAAATAACTCCAGTAATTGGATAAGAGATGAACAACTCAAATTAAAAAGAAGCAAAAGAATGCTTATTCAGCAAATGGTGCTGGAACAAGTGGATATTCACAGGAAAAAAAGAATACTTTCCCTATACTATACATATATCAAAAAAGTCACTTTGAAAGGTGCATAGACCTGAATGTACATGCGAAAATTATAAAAATTCTAGCAAAAAGTAGAAGAGATTTTTTTTTTAAAGATTTTATTTATTTATTTGACAGACAGAGATCACAAGCAGGCAGAGAGGCAGGCAGAGACAGAGGAGGAAGCAGACTCCCTGCTGAGCAGAGAGCCCGATGTGGGGCTCGATCCCAGGACCCTGGAATCATGACCTGAGCCGAAGGCAGAGGCTTTAACCCACTGAGCCACCCAGGCGCCCCAGAAGAGAATATTTGTGACCTCACTGTATACTTTCTTAGATAGGAAACACAAGTAGGCTCATAAAATTAAAAAGTTGATAAATTGCACTTTTTCAAAACTAAAAACTTGTATCATTAAGAAAATGAACAGCAAGCTACAGACATAGAGAAAATATTTACAACTTGTAAATCAGACCAGAATAAAAAACTAAAGATGCCAGGGGCGCCTGGGTGGCTCAGTGGGTTAAGCCTCTGCCTTCAGCTCAGGTCATGATTTCAGGGTCCTGGGATCGAGCCCCGAATCGGGCTCTCTGCTCAGCAGGGAGCCTGCTTCCCCCGCCCCCACCCCGCCTGCCTCTTTGACTACATGTGATCTCTGTCAAATAAACAAAATCTTTAAAAAAAAACAAAAACAAAACTAAAGATGCCAAACTCTTGCAGAAGAGGAAGGTGTGAACAGACCCTTCACAGAAGATCTGCAGAGAGCCAATAAGGACTTGAGAAGAGAATCAGCATCACGGATCAGCGGAGAAATTAAAACCGCAATGAGATCACACTACCTACAACACACACTCTTTGCAGTGGCTAAAGTTCAAGACTGCCAATGCTAAGTGTTGACAAGGGTGTGGAACTACTGTAGCTATCAGTCAGTGCTCGTGGGCATGTGACATGGCACAGGTGTTTTGGAAAAGAGTATCAAGCCTCTTCAAAACTTAAACATAAATCTACCATGTGAGTCAGAAATCTACTCCCAGCTATTTACAAAGGAGCCATGGAAACATGTCCACACAAACACCTGTCTGTGAATTTTCATAGTAGTTTTATTTTTAGTAATGATAAATGAAACAATATAAATGTCCATTTACAGATAGATGGATAATAAAAATGTATCACATCCAATGGAATATTATTTAGCAATAGAAAGGACTATGTTGTGGCTATTTGAAACAATGTGAATGAGTCTCAAAATTCTTCTGCTTAGTGAGTGACACCAGGCACAAAAGAGTATATGCTGTATGGTTCTATTTACATACAACTTTAGAAAATACACCCTAACCTATAGTGACAGAAAGCATCTGGTGATGGCAGGAAATGGTGTGGAGGGAAAAATGTTCCTCAGGGCAGGAGAACACTGGAGAGTGATGGAGATGTTTCGGATCTTGATTGTGGTGGTTTCTTGTTTTCTTGGTTTCTTATCTGCCAAAACATGAAATGGTATACTTCAGATATATGTGATTTATTGTGTTTGAATTGTTCTTTGAGACCTTTGTAAATAAATAAATAAATAAATGAATAAATAAATATAATGTAAAGAAAGAAATTATACTCATGTCTTCAATCTTGAGGTCTTAAATGTTACCTTCCGGACTAGCTGGGAACATGACGTCCTCTTGGATATTTTCCCAATTATTCCTTAGCCTCTCCATGGCTGTGGACAGGTACTATTTGCCCTCAGTTTGAGGACCTGGATACAGAGTTCTGGGAAGAGAGTCTGCACCCCATCAGAACTGTTCTGAGCACCAGAGAGCCCCTTGCTGTCCCCATCTTTCAGTGGCATCATGGATCTTGCCCACGTGAGAGGTGGCCGTCCTGGTGTCTGACATGCCCTCCTGCAGAATGACTCTTACTGGCCTCGGGATGCTGCCTTGATGCTGGCTCTCTCCCTTGGGGACTTTGCCTTTTGTCACCACTCTTTAAGATGGGTTTCCCACAGCTGGGACCTTGTGGCATGTCCCTCTCCCTCCTATATGGCTCTATTCTTCCTGGAACCCAAAGTTGAGAGGCATTTGGGGCCAAATTTAAGCATAGACACAGATTACACCTGGATTTCTTGCTGTCTCTAAAGGCCAGGCATGCATTCTGGAGAGCATTTTGTACCTGCTAGTATGGAAAGAAGACATGGAAGTCACTCTTTCATCACAAAAATATATATTCCCTCTTTAGGAAGGACATCACCCCCCCACCCCGCCTCAGCCAATTAGCTTGCTAGCCAAATTCATGAAGCTAAGATTAAAATCTCAAATTGGATTAATATTTGCTGTATGTTACACTTCCCCTTGCCCAGGATTCTGACACCCACGGGGAAAGGAATAATCTTTGAAACACACTTAGTTCTTTTTATCTCGCTATTCCAAAGGTTTGCAAAGCCTTGCTGTGTTATTTACTTGAAGTCCTAAACAGGGCAGGTGTAAAATCAACATCGTCCATGATGTGTATCAGCTGAAGCACACCAGTCCTCAGTGAACGCACCAGCTGGCGATGGCCTATCGTTTTTACAGCGATCGAAAGTTCAGTGTCACCCCAGGTGACAAATCCCTTATTCACGTGAATAAAAGCCACTGCAAGCAACTCTACCGCTTTTCTGGAGACCTAGGAACGGATGGCATGCTTTTTCAATGCGTTTTCCTGTGGTGGACACTCAGCTCTTGAATTATTTGGGAGTTGGTGGGCAACGGGAGGGGTGTGCCCCGTGGGCCCACTGACTGCCTGTGTCACTCCCTCCTCTGCTGGCTCAGGCCATGTGGGCTCCCGGAGACACTAGGCTTTGCCTTCTGAGTCGTGAGAGTCACCAGCTCTCCTGGGCCTCCAGGGTTGGTGCTGATCTCTGGAGCCTCCAAATAGTGGGTGGGTGTTGGACAACCAAGACGTGGAGCTTGACAGCCCCAGGTATGGGGGAGTTTGATCCTGGGGGAGGGGAAGACTCGTGACGGCCCCAAACTCTGAGCGGATTGGTGTGTGTCCTGCATCTGTACTCATCCTCTCCACTAGTGTTATCATCATCAGTCACTTACCACCTGTCCATCTAAAAGAGGAAACAAAGTGTTTCAATTGTTCATGCAGAAATGGCACGTTCAAAGCTTTCGACACTCGGAGCACATGGTCATGACAACACTCCTGTGATCCTGGCCAGACCGCTCACCCTTCCTCCTTGTTCCACAGGCATGGGAGGGGAAGGCCCACCTGCCCTGCTTTCATGTGTCTCTACTGTGTAGAACTGTGGTGTTTACTGAAATGCTGCCCATTCTGTTCCTCGAGAACACGCAGACTCAGGCACGGGGTGGGGTGGGGGCAGACCTTCACCCAGCCTGCTGAATGGAAGGAGAAGCATGCTTGTGGAGAACAGGAGGAAGCCATCAGGTGCTCCCAGGGTCTCTGAGGGCCCCTCTGGGTAGGGGGCTAGCGGTCCAGAGCTGATGGTGCACACGGGAGATTCTCATAGTTTTCTGCAGCATCTTCATGGGCCTGCCCTGCAGTGTCTTCTGGTTGTGCCTTCTTCAGCTCCGAATAGATGACTTCAGGTTCCTGGTGGAAATCCCACAAACAGTGAGCACCTAAGCAGAGGTGAGGGGAGGAGAGCTCTGCGAGAGGGAGGCGGAAAGCGTGACCCACCTCATCCTTCCGATGTGTCCTTGGTGAACGTGCTGTTGGATGGGAGGAGGGAAGACAGCATTAGTCTGGGTGACATATTCCAACTTACAACCCACTCACAATGCATTTCAAAATCTCTCCTCCACAACTGGGCTCTTGATGGTTTGCTCTGTGGGGTTCTTCCACCCCCACACACTGATAAAGCCTTTCCCCTGCCCACCAAATGCCCAGAGTGACTCTCCTGATGATTTCCTTCTCTCTCCACTGCTCATCGCCCCAGGCAAGAGGTCCCCCTGCTCCCATCCCGCCCCCGTTCAGGGCCTCTGTGGGTGCACTGATTGGGAGAAAGTGGAACACAGGCTTCGCTTCATGCAGGGAAAATGGAGGAGGCTGGGGAAGGGGTTGGCATTCTAAGGCCACATAGCAAATTCCCAGTGAAGATCTACAGTGAAGCAGTAAGAAAATTGAGCGTGTGTGTTTCTTCTCTTCCCAAGGGTCCTCTGGATCTCTTTCATTCACTTACTAGTAAGTACTCAGTAAACAATGACCTTCTATTAAGCTACAAGGACAGAGAAACAACAAACAAACTCAGTCTATGTACCCAAGGAGCCTATAATTTTTAAGAGGAATAATGGATGTGTAGATATGTATGCAACAAGTATGATGGGCACCAGATGGAAATACATAATGACTCTGTTGTTGCCAAAAGCCTAACCTCCCAGGCTTGGACACAGGGAGGGCTGGGGGGAAGTTTCACGGGGGCACCTGAACTGTCTTGACATGTGAGCAGGGGTCACTGGGTAAACTAGGTGGGGGAAGGGCATTTCAGACAGATAAGACACATGATCACCAAAGCATGCAACAGCCCAGTGTGAGCAGGAAGATGGGAAGGGTCAGCTTGGCTGGAGTAAGGACAGAGCTCTGGGAGGGGCTGAAGTGCAGGGGGAAGCGAGGGTCCAGCTTTGGAATGAAGGGTCAGCGAGGCCGTGAATCCAGGCCAGGGTGTGATCGGCAGGGCCTCTCAGAAGGGTCATGCTAGAAACAGTGTCTGGGGGCCAGAGGAGGATGAGATTAGAAATCAGACCATTGGGGAGAATTATGCGTGTCTACACATTAGGTTATGAGAGGCTGACACTAGCAATTAGCAGTCACGCATTCTTTTAAACCAGTATTTGAAGAGGCCCGTAGTGTCCTAAGCACCGCACTGGGTGCTACTGGTAAGTTCGTGGAAACACTAGTGTCTGTCCTCAGAGTTTGTGGGGTCCACTGGCAGTGCACAAGGGTCCGAGGGGAGGGACACAGCTATATGGTGGCAATGTGGGAGCAGATGATGCCTTCCTTCCACGGCCCACTCATACTTGAGAGGCCTGATGAGAGGCCCCTCGTGGATCCCCTGACACATGGCTGCCTCACCTCCCCTGATTTGGAAGGGGTCTCACCTGGATTTCCGTTTGTTTGCTGGCTGCTCCAGATCTGGGAATACACCAGGTTGTCATCTCCAGGATTCACTGTGAGAAAGGAGATGATAGCTCGCTCTAGCTAAGAGCCCACATTCTAGACTCTTCTCAGCTACTAAGTTCATGACCATCTTCTGTCTCGGATACAGTGCCAGGAGTGTCATTTTCAAGTTGAGTGTGACTCGGTCTTGGGTAGTTGCTCAATCTCCCCTCCCACCTTGGCTCATCCCTGGGGCCCAGGGCTGCTTAGGAAGTCTCACCATTGCTGTACACTGGCTGCAGCTCTATCACAGCTGGTGGCTCAGAGTGGGGGGGCCTGTGGGGGTTTGTGCTGCAGGGTCCAGACCAGGAAGGCTCCTGATGCTCCTTGGGACTGTAACTGGGACAGACAGGGAGAGACACAGGGCGAGAAGGATTTGTGTATCACAACGAGTCTCAGGAAGACCAGTGTCCAGGAGGAGCCCAGCGTGGTCCCTGTAAACGTATCACGGCTGTGGGGACGCCTGGCTGGTTCAGTTGGTTAAGAGTTGGACTCTTGATTTTGGGGTAAGTCATAATCCTAGGGTCGTGAAATCGAGCACCACCTCAGGCTCCACACTCAGTGTGGAACCTGCTTGGGATTCTGTCTCTGATCATTCCCTCCTTCTCCCTCTGCCCTCTCCCCGCTCGTGCTCACTCATGCTCTCTCTCTCTCTCTCAAATAATAAACAAATAAAATATATTTTTTAAAATATCATGGCTGCCTACCCTGAGTCTGCATGACTCTCTCAAGAGAACTCAGAAGGTGTGTGTGACACGACATGTAGCCCAAGACAGCGTGACAGCGAGGGACGACTGACGTGAGGTCTTTTCGGTAAACAGTTAGATCTGCCCGACTTCTTATTGTTCTCAAACATTTAAATGTTTAAACACTGATACACAAAGACTTTCGCACCCCCACAGAACGTGACCTTAGTCTTTTTTGAAAGGTTCCTTTCAAAATTCCAGCTCATATCACAATCGTCTACCTTTCCTGTAAGATACCTTGATGGATCTCCAGGAAAACAGTTTTTTTTTCCCCCCACTTCTGTTTCCTTCTGCAATTAGTACTGTGAATTGAACATTGCCAGCATTTAATACTTATGTCCCGAATGAGTGTGTGGTGGAGGAATGAGGGGGAAGTCTGAGGTGGAGCCCTGTGACAGAGGACGCCACTAGGGTGGGCGTGGCCAGCTCTCCACCAGGGCACATCTGAAGAAGCAGACTGACACGGAGAGCAAGTGACATGAGTCCTGGGTATGCAGAGGTCTGAGTGAGTATTATTCATAGGTATGGCTGGAAGTGGCTTTCTGAATCACATTTTTGGATTTTGTAAGAATTTGAAAATGTTAATAGGAAGTCCAGTCAAATATTTTTTAATGTACACATAACCCTGTGGCCCTGTCTTGTGGGTATGAATAGATCATGACAATGTTGTCAGCATATGAAACGAGACCTCACCTGGGTGTTCCAGTGGCAGGAAGTCCTCCTGAAAAACAAGATCAGTGGTTGCGAGTGAGCTGTGTAGGTAGTGGGCTCCACATCAGAATGCCCTTTCCGGGAAATCAGATTCATTTTAGGTCTCAGCCATGGCAGATCTTAGAGAATATCGGGCTCTACCCCGCCAATGGCATATTACTGATGAAGAAGGTGGGGTCTGGAAAGATGGTTGCCCAGAATCATACTTATTCAGTCAGTAAAAGCAGCATGCACTCTAAGGAGGTGTGGCTGAGTAGCACAAGAGAGACAACTTAGTACTTCATGCTGGGCCCAGTGATTCCCCTCGTCCTCTTCTCTGTCCTGGCTGCAGCCCCAGGAGATGGAGACCAGAGACAGAGTTCCTACACCGTGTGAATAAATAGGGCTCCCATAACCAGCTCAGACATAGCTGTACCTGTGGCCCTTGCAAACCCATCCAGCTGGGTACATACTGTTTTCTCCATACCCCTTCTCCCCTTCTCTTTCACCTGTCTGATTCCAACTGATCTTTCTTCCTCCAGGGCTTTCCCTGGGGCCAGCAAGCTCTGAAGTGACCTATCTACACACACGTGGAAACCTGCAGTATTAAAATCACCATACTGGATGGCAATTACCTATTTGTAGGGTTCCCTCCAACTCTCTCCGTCATGAAAGAGGGTGTTACTTGAGGCTGCAACCCTGTCTTGTTTTTATTTTCCCAGTGGCTAGAATGTTGACAATATTCAGTAAAGTTTGGTTCAGCAACTGAATGAATTAAAGTATATACTTTGAGGACTAAATAAAGGGGGGGGCACATTGATAATTGTATAATAGGTGATTACAGGTAAACCTAATCTGGAAGGCTACTCCATCAGCCTTGAAAATATGGCAGTTTTCCATCATCGGTGAGACCCTGAAATCCTTTTGGCCTGCCCCCATGCAGGACTCCTCCTACAGCCCACTCCTGACTTCTGCCTATTTATCTGTGGCTCTCCATCTGTCTCACTTGGCTTAGGCACCGTGAATTATTACCCCAAGTAAACATTTTCATCAAAAACGATTGCTGTCTGCAAACCATGAATTAAACTAGAGGTGCATGACAGCTCCTTAGAGAAATAGCTATTCGCATCAGTCAACAGCCCCTGTCCTCCCTTGTGGGTGGGTGAGCTAAGTCCCAGGATGTGTCTGCAAGTCCACTTATCTCTTCACTTGCAAAAGACGGAATAGACCCAAGAGGTGGCTATTTACATGACGCAGGTTAATATCACTGAAGACCTATGGGCTGATCTGGGACTAAGCAGTTTACATGGATGCCACCAAAATGGTCAACAGTATTGTTATGACCATAAAGAAACTGGGGCTTGGAGAGTTTAATTTACCTGCCAGATATCAAGTATCTGGCAAATTACATTTCTGAAATTTTCATCCAGGCAGTTCAGTCACAGAGGAAATAGAGCTACCACTCTCTTTGGTAATGGTTGGATACACTCAGCCTTAAGGAGCAGACAGAATTCTCTTTTCAAAAAAATGGAGTAAATGCCCAGTAGTACAATTGCTGGGTCATAGGGTAGCAACAAAACCGAGGGTTTCAGATGGGAAGGTGGGGGGGTGTTAGTACCGTGATGGGTATAAAGGAGGGCACGTGTTGCTTGCAGTACTAGGTGTTCTACACAAACAGTGAATCATGGAACACTACATCAAAAACTAATGATGTACTGTATCGTCACTAACATAACATAATAAAAAAAAAAGTGGAAAGGGCTGAGCTCCTCCCTGAGCAGGCTGATGGATAATGAGAAGGAAGCTGGCAAGATTGGGAGATGAGGAAGCCAGAAATCCTCTGACTGGTAGACTGTCAGAATTTCTTACTGAGTTTGCTGTTTAAAACAAGACTTCCTCTAGATCTAGAGGTCAGAACCTCCTGGGTTTCTGTTCTCATGGATTACATAAAATGATAGTTGCTAATCTTGGCTTCCCTGTGTTGGTTGTTGTATGGCTGAGCAATCTATTTTTTGACCATTATTAACTTCAATGGTAAAGTCTTAATGTCTGCACTTCTAGTATGTTTTTAATTAGTAAGTGACACAAATACAGGTGATAAAACAGAAAAGTAGTTTTGAAACTAGGGATGTGACCAGTCTTCCATAAGTCACAAAGGTACAGTGGAGAGAATATGGAGTCAAAGGCTAGGAAGAACCCCAAGTAAGCCCCAACTCTGACTCTTAATAGATACACGAGTTTGGAAAGATAACTTACGAAATATCTCCATTTTTTTCATCTCCAATATGGCGATAATAATATTGACTGAATTGAACTGAGATGTAGTTATTGAATAACTGGGAGGAGACAAACTACAAAATCGCATATAATGGGCTTTAAATGAGTGGTACATTTTATGATGAGTACCATAAAGCTTACTGCTCTTATTCCTTTCATATATATTTTAAAAAATGATATGCAGACTTAATTTACATGTAATGTTATTTAAGAAAATACTAAATAGCTTTAAAATATCAGTCATAAAATGTTGGTGCCATTTTTCATGCAAAGAAACAGGACAGAGGCTCACTGATTGACCTGAAAACAAAAGAGTAAGGAGACAATGCTTGATCAGCATCATTAAGAAAAAAATAGGTAAGTTTTTTCATTAAATTGAGATCCAAATGTTCTTTTTATTTCTTTGTTTGCTTGCTTGATTTTCAGTATAAGCCCTAAGAAAGGGAGAACAAAAGCGTTTGGCCAGACAGAAAAGGAAGTGTCATGTTATGCCAAGTGGGAGGCAGACAGAAAGTAAAGTTTTAGTAATTCCAAACTATAAAGTAGCGAAACCTTACAGGCACCCACGACACTGAATTAAAAAGTCCATTTGT
This sequence comes from Mellivora capensis, assembly GCA_004024625.1. Lineage (NCBI taxonomy): Eukaryota > Metazoa > Chordata > Mammalia > Carnivora > Mustelidae > Mellivora > Mellivora capensis. The sequence goes on from PISX010003526.1 coordinate 10,461, forward strand.
TCAAGAATCCCTGATCCATGAAAAACATTTAGAGAGGAAAAAAACGCAGTCACAGAAGAACAAAGGATGATAGTGTATTTCTTTTCAGAAACAATGCACACAAGAAGATAGTAAAGCAATATCTTTAAAATACATAAAGAGGAAAAAATTTCTACCTATAATCCTATAACAGCAAAGGCATCTTTCACAATGAATGCAAAACAGAAACTTTTACAGATTTATATAAAACCTGAAATAATTCATCATCAGCAGACCCATCTATTAGAAATGTTAGAAGAAATCTTTGGGGCAGAAAGAAAATAATACCAGATGGAATATGAAGATACAAAAAGAAATAAAGGAAATCAGAAGTGGTAACTACTTAAGTAAGTATGTAAAATTCTTAAATTATACTTAAGTCTCTTAAATTATACTTAATAACTAACAGGTAAGTGACTGTATGCAAAAGTAATAGCACTGTAGCTAGGAGGGAAGAAATGGAGTGCACAGTGGAATATCCCTTTTTTAAAGATTTCACTTATTTCTTTATTTATTTACTCATTTAGAGAGAAAGTGAGTGGGGGGGAGAGTCAGAGGGAGAGGGAGAAAGAATCTCATGCAGACTCTGCAGCTCAGCGTGGAGCCCAATGGGAGGCTTGATCCTATGAACCTGAGATAGTGGCGTGAGCCAAAATCAAGAGCTGGATGCTTAACCGACTGAGCCACCCAGATGCCCTATAGTAGTAATATTCTTTTTTAAAAAAGATTTTATTTATTTATTTGACAGAGAGAGAGAGAGAGATCACAAGTAGGCAGAGAGGCAGGCAGAGAGAGGGGGCTCCTCTCTCAAGCAGGCTCCCCACTGAGCAGAGAGCCCAACGCGGGGCTCGATCCCAGGACCCTGAGATCATGACCTGAGCCGAAGGCAGAGTCTTTAATCCACTGAGCCACCCAGGTGCCCCAGTAATATTCTTACACTATATGTGAAGTGACTGGATGCACCTGAAGATAGACTGTGGTAATTTAGCTATCTATCCTAGAAATGCTAAAATAACCAGTGAAGTAAACAAAACAAAGAATTATATACCTAATATGCCAACAGAGGGAAAGACGGAATCATAAAAAATACTCAGTTGGTCTAAAAGAAGGTAGAAAAAAAGGAAAAGGTAAACAAAGAACAGATGGAACAAATAGAAAATAAATAGCAAAGTAGTAGACTTTAAATATAATCTTATCATCACATCAATATAAATGATCTAAATACCTTAGTTAAAAGATAGAGACTGTCATATTGGATAAAAAGCAACAATTAATTGTATGCTATGCATTTATAAAAAATGCCTTAAACATAAGGGTCTATATGGGTTACGAGTGAAAAGATGGATGAAGAAATACCATGTTAGGGACATCTGGGTTGCTCTATCGGTTAAGCATCTGTCTTCAGCTCAGATCACAATTCTGGAGTCCCAGAATTGAGTCCTACATCAGTCTCCTCACTCAGCGGGGAGTCTGCTTCTCCATCTGACCCTCCCGCCTCTCATGCTATCTCTCTCATCCTCTCTCAAATAAATAAATAAAATATTTTTCAAAAGAACACCATGTTAACAGTAATTAATAACAGTAATTAACAACACTTTATTAATACATTAATATCAAAGACTACTTCAGAGTAAATGACACTAACAGGGATAAAAATATCATTTCACAAGGATAAGCTGGCCATTTTACCAAAAACACAGCTGCAAACATTTATTCACCTAATAAAAGAGCTTCAAAATACCCAAGGCAAAACTTGATGGACTTGTAAGAAGAGATGGATAAATCCATAGTTAGCATTGGCGATTTCAATACCCCTCTTTCAATAATTGATAGATCAAGTAGAAAATCATTACGGATATAATAGACTTTAGCAACACGACCAGTCGAGTTCACCAGCAGACCCATAATCTGAGAAATGTGAAACGTACTGCAAGCGGAAAGAAAATGATACCATATGGAACTATGGAGACACAAAAAGGAATGACAAATACTAGAAGTGGTAACTAAATGGGTGTTACGTTGACATCAAGTCTAATAAAGGTGTGATAAGAAAATAAAGCTACCAAGCAGTATCCCTCATGTACAGAGTAAGAAGTAAGAAGTAAGAAGGAAGAAGTAAGAAGAAGTAAGAAGTTGTAAACATTCTTAACAAAAATTTTACCACATCAAATTCAACAGTCATGACCGAGCAAAGTTGACCTAAAAAATGCAAGGTTGTTTTGACATTCAAAATTCAAAATCCGTATCAATCGACTAGAAAAGAAAATCATATGATCATCTCAATCAATGTAGAAAAAACATTTGACAAAGATTTTCCTTATAAAAATTCTCAGCAAATTACAAATAGTAGGGACTTCCTTAGCCTAATAGAGAACATCTACCAAAAAATCCAAAGCTAACATTATCATATTAAATGAGAGACCAAATAGTTTCCCCTAATATCAGGAGCAAGACCTGCTATGCTGATATGCTATTTCTGCTCTCACCACTTCTATTCAGCATTGTACAGAAGGTTCTATCCAGTGCATTAAGGCAAGAAAAAGAAGTAAAAGTAACTCAGATGGGAAAGGAAGAAGCAGGACTATCTTTATTTGCAGATGACAGAATCACCTACATAGAAAATCTGATGGAATCTATAAAAGAGAGACTGGAACTAGTAAGTACGTATATAGCAAGGTTGCAAGATATAAGATCAGCATAAAAAAAATTGTATTTCTATATACTTGCAATGGTAAAAAACTGAAATTTTAGTTTCATTCTCAGCATCTGTATTAATTTTCCAAATTTCACAATATTTGACTGGCACCCAAATATATCTCAGAATGTATGGTTTGCGCCATAGCTATTACTTATTTTTTGTTGTTACAAATGAAAGACTTTTTAATATTATTCCTTTTGTTCTCAGTAAGCTTTGAATTGGGGGTGGAATGGCAAATACTTACCTTTCTAATTTTTAATTGGAGGCAAAACTCTGCTACCCAGTTTAAATCTCAAATTAAACACATGGAGTGACAACTTCATTGAGAAATGTTCTACCTTTTGTCACTGTTGCCTGCAGAGTGCCAGTGAGTAGAACTGAGGGTTTACTCTTTGGAAGAGAATAATCATCTTAAGAGAACGCACTACACAAGTCCAAATTGTGACAGCAATGGCAGAAGTCACAACAGCAGAGGGTAACACGTAGACACCTACCTGATTTCCTTTGGGTCCTGGAGTAACTCACCAAATAAACAGTAGCAGCAAGGCCAGGCACACCTAGCAGGCACCCGATGATGCCCACAGTGATGCGGATTACTTTGCTTGTGGAAAGCCCTAAATGGGAAGACCTGTATTTGAGTTCTGGTGGCAAGTGTTTTTGACCCAGACAACATGCAGGTGGGGGAATGGAGAGCTATTGCTGTGTTCTTCCAGGTTCTGATTCCTCCATTTGAACTATCTCCACTATAATTGGTAATTTTCAAAATAATGGCCCATGGTTGTCAGCATCTAAGTTTGAAATCTATTCCCTTTCCTTCCCCCATGAAATCAACACAATCTCTAGAAGCCCCAAGCCTTGGTGTGCATGTTCAAAAACTTTGATGGTAGAATTTGTAGTCTGTAGGAAAAATGTTTTATTGACCTTAACTGTAATCTGAAACTCAGGTACCTCCAACACACCTGTGAAGTTGAGTGCCACCATGTAACTCCTCTGGACCCCCAGGCCATTGTCAGCCCCACAGGAGTAGTTTCCAGAATGTTCTGTGGTCAGAGAGAGGTTAAAAGATGCTCCTCCTCCAGAGGGGGCCGACGTGTTCCCCAGGATGACATCTTCATGATAAAACCAGTATAAGATCGGGGGAGAGCCTCTCTGGGCCTCACAGCGAAGTTCTAACAAATCTCCCACCACAGCCTGGGGCCCGGCAGGGTTGAGGGTGAGGACAGGGCGAGACACTGGAACTGAAGGAGGAAACATAGTTCATTGGCAGTTTTAATTGAGTATGTATACCAGATAATAAAGGAAACATCCAGCATAATTTAGTAGTAGGAATATAGACCTGGGATCAAGACAAGTCCTACCTATGACGCTGAGCATCACCACCTCGCTGCGCTGGGCCCCCAGACCGTTGTCGGCCTCACAGGCATAGTTTCCAGAATGTTCTGCAGTCAGAGAGAGGTTGAAGGAGGGGCCCGGGCTGGTCCCCAGGATGACGTCCTCATGGTAATACTGGTACTGGATCGGGGGAGAGCCCCTCTGGGCCTCACAGCGAAGCTCCGCCACGTCCCCCACCACGGCCCGGGCTCTGGGTGTCTTGATGGCGAGGATGGGGCGGGAGGCTGGGACTGAGGGAGACAGGAGCTGTCAGAGAGGGTCTCACCTTGCTTTCCATCCTTGCCGTTCCTTGGTTGGCATTTAAATCTTCACACCTCTTCTCCTTGCCTTCTTCAGAAGATCCTTCTGGCTGACAAAGAAACTAAACCTGGCTTGGGAACAAGGTTGAGTGAAAAAGCGAGGAACTTACTTCTTGGTGTGACTCTGATCCGTTTACTGAGGATGGGGCCTTGAATATTGTCGGCTGAGCAGTAGTACCTCCCAGCGTCCTGCTCCCTCACTGCGGCTATCCGCAACTCTGCTGACAGGGCGCGCATCGTCTTCCTGCCCAAACTTCTCTCCGTGCCCTCCCGGTGCCAGGAAAATGCGATAGTCCCTGTGCCCTTGGCTACTGAGCAGATAAGGACCATATCTCCTCCTTCAATCAGCTGGCCCCCAGAGGGCTGGATCTCTAGACTCACATCAGACACGGGGATCCCTAGGAGAACAGAGGAGAATTTGAGACGGTCTCAAAGGCAGGCGCTACAGAGCCAAGGAGAAGGCTGGTGTTGCCACGAATAAGCCAATAGCAACAGGTACAGTAGGCAGGGGTCCAAAGTGGGAAATAGGGAATTGTACATTATTATGAAGGGAACATTACCTGTCCCCAGACACAACAGTTTCTGTCCTTGGGTAATGTGGGCACCAGGTCTATCTTCTTTTTTTTTTTAAGATTTTATTTATTTATTTGAGAGAGAGGCAGTGAGAGAGCATGAGCGAGGAGAAGGTCAGAGGAAGAAGCAGACTCCCCGTGGAGCTGGGAGCCCGATGCGGGACTCGATCCCGGGACTCCCGGATCATGACCTGAGCCGAAGGCAGTCGTCCAACCAACTGAGCCACCCAGGCGTCCCGTATCTTCTTTTAAACCTAATGTTGACCACAGTCAAATTTTACGGACCTTTATCTCTAAGGCACTTCTGATGTATCAAAGGACCATAAAGAAAGAGAACAGGGAAGGTTCCTTGTATCCTGAATTTTTTCAGATTTGATTCAGAACCCAAACCCCTCTCCACCCCCAAGCCTCCTCCAGTCTCAGCACCACCTCCCCACCTTCTTCTCTATTTCAGTTTGTTTATCTTCCTCTTTTCTGATTATTTGGGAACAACTTTTGATTGACACATGGACACCCCAAAGGGCCTCTACAGACTGACTGCTTCTTGTTAACCGTTGTTGCTTCTTGTTAACCGTTGACCCACTATAAAATGTACTCTGTATGTCTTTGTGGCCCTCACAGGTTAGACACCCAGCAAGTGATCAATAACGATTATTACCTAACTTAGATGGAAGAGAATGTTATAGGGAAGTTAGGCCAATGTTGAACCTAAGAGAAAAGGATAGTGGGATGGCTGGTAGCTCCTCTCTGCCATGTTCACTATCTCAGGGAGCAAGAGAGGTAATTCTCTGCTCTCCTCTCCCTTCCCTCTGCCCCACAGACACTCACTCTGTACATGTATCTGGGATCGCAGGCTTTCTTTAATGATATTGGGAGTCACTGTCTTTGCCTGGCACCAGTAGGACCCTAAGTCTTCACTCCACATGGTGGGGATCTGGAGCTCTGAGGAGTTGCTCCAACCAGGTTCCAGGACCTTATCTTCTCTGAAGAAACAGAACCGAAGCCAAATGTATGACCTTGGTGGAGGGAGCCAGGTCTCACATTTCAGGTTCACTGGGTTCCCCTCGATGGGCTGGGAAGGGCTGACTTTCAGCAAAGGTTGTGGAAACAGCTCTAGAGAGAAGCACAAAAACAGTTCCCCAGGCAGTGAGACTCCGAGCTCCTGGAGAGGGAGACCTGTGTTCTCAGCACAATGTCAGAAGGTAGGGACCCATGGAGATGGAACCACCTCTCACCTCCTTCCCGTGGCTGCTCAGAAGAGGCCTCTCATGAAGGCCCCTCTTTGATCCCCACACAGTTTCTCTGTCAAGACCTATTACCCACAGGAGTATAGCCATTACCTTGAACTTGGATCTTTAAAGGTTTTGAAGTTTCTTCCCATCGGCTCCAAAAAGATTTCCTAGAAGCAGTACAATGATATTTACTGTTGTCCCCGGAGACTGAATGTATTCTGATCTTGGACTGATATTGTGACCACTGTCTCATTTTTTCATTATTTTTGTAGTAAATCTTTTCATAAGCATCTTCATCTTCCTTCCCCTGGCATCTCAGAGTTACATCGTCTCCTTCAAAGACAGGGTGTGAAGCCTGGAGGATCAGCCAGTCTGCAAAGAGTGAACAAATATACTCCAACTGTTTCTTTCTTCAGACTCTCACTTCTGCCCTTGAGGGAAGAGCTGTGGCCCTGCACACATTGGTGAATGTCCTCCACCACCATTTCCATGTGGCCCCGCTACTAATACTCTCTTGTCCTAGATAGTGAACTAATTTTCAGAAAATGTACCTAAGAGATCCTCATATGTGTCACGAAAAGAGGAATTTTCTACCATATCTTCCGTCAGACCCAAGTCCCTTCTTGCCCTTCTGGGTTACTGACGTGCCTCTGGATGGAGGAGATGGACAGTGTGCTGTCCTCCACAGCCCTATCTCTTCATTCTCCCAACTAGGATCAATTCATCAAATATCCTCATGCCTGCTTACAACACTGTCTGTGTTCCCTGCATTCACCCAGCCCTCAGACGTGTGCCCAACTTCTTGATTTCAGAGACTCACCCCTTTCTTTCCTCACCAGATAAAAATTCCACATGCACAGGGTCACTGGGGGAAGATCTTGGGGTCTTGCATTTGTAATATCCAGACTTGCTTATTTGGATTGTTCCAGGTCTACTTCCCAAGGAAATCCCATCGCAATACCAAGATACGTATCTCAGGGCCCGAGAATGGTCATCCTTGCAGGTGAGAGTCACTTTCTCTCCTTTGAAGGCTCTGGACCATGGAGGTTCGAGGAGAAGAAAAGCTTTTGGAAGTGTTCCTAAACAGGAAAGAGAAAGGTGCAGGCAGGTGAAGGCCGATGGGAGGTGGGCTGAACCCAGGGGAGGTCCCAAACTGCTGCTGAACCGATTCCCATCGGGAAAGGAGCAGATACAACTGGGGGATATGCCTGGGGCAGAATCTGCTCTTCCTCACCCTTTGCATAGGCCAGAAGTGGGCAGGTGGGTGCCATAAGGGAGGGGTCTCAGGTCCCTGGGGTGGGTTCCGAAAAGCTTGGGAGATGGGATGTGTAGCTGGGCACGCACGACGAGGGCCCCTGAAGGTGGCTGGTTCCGAAGTGTTCTTGTCCCATGCCTTCCTGTCAAGGCACAGGTGGGCCTGGGATGTGGGCTCTAGACTCTGAACGACCACTTCCTACTTGGTTGCTCATAGGAAATGAACAATATATTTTTTTTCCTGCTTTCATTACTTTTAAACTTTGTTTAACTTGAGATTCTATGGGGAAGGCAACTTTTGTCTACACTCCGTCTAAGTCAGACACAATAAAAGATGAAGGGACATAAAGAATTTGAATGGAGAGGCATGGGCTGCTTGAGAAATCCCCTCTGTATATAAATCTACAAATGACAAATGGGACCAGAAATTGAAGTAGGACAGCAGCATGAGCTCCCTTCAGAGTGTATAAAGATTTGGGTGCAGCACTTTCTCTGTGAATAGGAGCTGTTTTTCTGTCCTCTGATGGTTGCTCTAGCTTGAACATACGGGTGTGGGGGATGGTCCTTAGGGAAAAAAAAAGGAGACAGATGGAAGGTTCTGGGCATTAGCCTCCTGCCTCTGCAAATGCTTCCTTGCCCTGCACTGATGGGGAAAGGACTGAAGGCTGCAGAGATCACAGGAGGCTCTGCTCACTGGCCATGGTGACAGGTGTGACCCCAGAGTGGCAGCACCACTCATCCTGGTACATCCCCTCAGCCCCCATTTACAGGGACAGGCATGCTGGCTGGAAGGACCAATGCCCAGAGAGCAGGAGGGAGAGGGAAAGGAAGACTGACCTGATTGCTCTCGTCCGGGAGCTGTGAGAGAACCAAAGGTTAAAGGTTAGCATGGGGTGACACTGTTCCAACACGTGGTTAGACTCTGAGAAATTCCCAGCAACCCAGCCACAGTCCCTTCTTGGGCTCTCCCTCCCATTTCTTTCCGCACATTCCATACCTCCCATGGCCCCCAAACAAAAATGCAGCCTCCGATTTCTGTGATGAGCGTGAATGACTCGTATCCACACCCCTGGCCTCCTTGCTACACACGCAGCAGCTCATGCCCCCTCTTGCTCTCTTCTCTGGCCTGAACTGGGCAGAGCAGAGGCAGAGAAGGGCTTGGAGAAATGCTTTATCTCCCCCTTCCTCCTCACTTCTTGGGCAATGTTCCCCCTACTTTTCCTTTCTTGTTTTTTTTTTTTTTTTTGATGATTTTATTTATTTATTTGAGAGTGAGAACAAGAGAGAGCACAAGCAGGGGGAAAGACAGAGGGGGAGAGAAGCAGGCTCCCTGCTGAGCAGGAAGACTGATGCGGGGCTCGACCTCAGGACCTTGGGATCAAGACCTGAGCCAAAGGCAGAAGCTTAACGACTGAGCCACCCGGGCATCCCTCCCCCTACTTTTTCAGTCCCTGGTTAAATATTGGCTTAAAATGTTGGGAAGGAGCCATGCTGCTCCATAGACCTTCCTCCCCTCGCCTGTGTTGGTAGTTATTGTTTCTCTGGGTGGGGGGGTTAGAGGTGTGGTTTTGCAAAGAGAAAAATCAAGCTTCCTCTGAGGTGAGAAAGGAAACGGGCAGGAAGCCAAGATGCCACAAAGGATGGCCAGGTCTCTGGAGCCTTTTGGTTTTCCTGGAAACCCAGCTCTGCTCACTTTCCACCTCTTGCTATGTCTCTGAAGCCCAAGGGGAAGTGAAGATAGAAGCCCCCGGGCCCTCCCTCCCTGCTGACATTAGGAACTTGGGCCCCTGTCCTAGTCTGACCCCTACTCACCCTGGATCAGCATCAGCAGCCACAGAAGCACGGGGACCTGGTCCGGCCGATGGCAGGGAAAGCCCATCTCACCAGAAGCCAGGCTTCTCTCCCGTCTGTGAAGGACGACCAGAGAGTGGTACTCAGATAAGGCCCGCAGAATTAGAAAAAGGAAGTAAAATAATCAGGTCTTGCTGGTGTCCTCAAAATGTGAATGTGGCTATCTTCCTACATGGCCCTGCCTTTCGGGCTGGTAGCTGAGCCATTTCCGGTGTTGGTGGCCACCTTCTGGTGGTCCACATCTGCCGGGACAAACGTCTCCAAGGCTGTGCCTGGGTCCTCAGAAAATGCCAAGCTGTGGATTTGCTAGTATGCAAATAACCTTTTCCTCATTTCTCAAATGGAAACCCCCGTCCTTACCTTAAATTCACACAAACCTTTGGTGTCACAGGAGGTCCCAGTACAGACACACTTGGTCAGTCTGGCATCAAGGTGTGTTTTATGACGGGAGCCCCACAAAGTCAAAGGGTTGAAGCAGATGTAAAACCTTTTGAGCTTTATTTGGCCTGAAGTTGCTGAAGAGGAAAGTAAGGGAAGTTTGCAGACTGACTTCACTGGTAGAGCATGTGACTCTCGATCTCAGGGACCCGAGTGGCAGCCCCATGTTTGGCGCTGAGGCTACTTAAAAAGCAAAAACAAAAACATATCCCTCTGCAGTTTAGCAGAAGAGGCTTCCTAAGTGCCCCTGAGACCTGCACAGACTGGGGGTAAGTGAACAAGAAGACAAACATGAACCTATGTTGTGAGGGCCTCAGCCTGTCCACAACCACATTGTGCCTGGACCAGCCCCCGCGGTTCTCACCATTGCCCCCTGCAACAACCATCAAGAAATATGGTGGTGGGGGGAGTTTTTACGCACATGTCCTGGGAAGTACATGACACACCTGGGATCACACAGCGAGGCCACAAGACTGGGCTTCTTTTGCTTTTATTGGGATCAAGGTGGAGGGCACTTTGGGTTTCATGGGCTTACTCTTTATTGAAGAATTTAACGTAAAAGCAGAAATTTAAGTTTGCGACGGAAAAACAACAACAAGAGATCCAAATGGTCAGTTAGTGAGATCAGCCAAGATCTCTGAAACAAAGGAGGGTAGGGTGGAGGGAGCTGGCTCAGTCCCAGAGGTGAGGAGCTGCCACCATGCAGTGGGTGCTCCGGGCACCACAAGCTTCAGGCAGGCCCTTGCCCTATAAAGGGAAACCCCATCCACTCACACAGAAACCCCGTGCCAGTGTGGACCATCCCCAGAGGGGCCCTCTGCAGCCTCACGGTCCAAGTGTCTTTCCTAATTATTTCCTGTTTCAGCCCCACAAACACTTCTCATAGTTTGTCCATTTCCCTCCCCAGTTCTGGAGGGTCCTTGGCCATTATCTCCTTATCTTTCTGGTCCTTCCTTTCTTCTTCTGAAATCCTCACAATGTGGATATTGATCTGCCTCATGGGTTTTTTTCCTTTTTGCTCCCCTAACTGAAGTATTTCTGGTGACCTGTTTTCAGCTCTCTGGTCCTTTCTTCTGTTGGGTCTATAATGAGGAAAACAAAGGCAAGAGAAGTCCAGCTTAAATTAAGTCTCCTTACAGCTTTCATTCCACTGATAGATCCCTGAGACATGTAGAGTATGACCTTCCTCGAGGAACTCATGGCTGCCTTAATGTTGTTTTGCTAGAGACTAAGAGTAATCTTATCTTAACAGCAGCTAGACCCTCAACCTCTCAAAAGGTTTGCTTCAAAATTCCTTTGAAACTTACTTTATCTCTACCCCACCTCCCTCCACAAACCTAAAAGTACAGAATGTCACCCATCACAATGTCGGTGCAGCTCTTTCTGCCCACAGGTCCTGTCATCATGTTATAATAAAATCGCTTTTTGCACCAAAAATGTTTCAAGAATTCTTCCTTGGTCATTCACTCACAAGCCCAAAACTTCAAATCATATCATTTACATCATTTTGTGTGCAATCTGGGGCTTTGGATCCGCTCATCTGGACTCCGATCCTTAATGCAAATTTGGTGAGTACTTCCTCTCCTGTCGATTGCTCAGGCTCTAATCCTCTAGCCTGTGGCCACTCTAGGAAGAGGAGAAATCCTGTCTTTTGGCTAGAAGTTAGTATCCTGGCCAGAATGGTAATAAGACCCAGAAACTTGAGGACCTCTCTTAATTCCTGTCCTTATACAAATTTGTCTGGTTTGGGCACAGGAAAGCTACCTAAGTGACTAGCAAAGCTGCTGATCGTCAGACTCCCATATGAGGTTTCCTCTTCTTTGGTCTAATGTGATCCCCTCCACACCCTTGGCCTAGCCCCTTCTGGCCAAGGGACCTCCACTCAGAACAGCCCCAAACCAGTTAGAATTAAAACCCAACCAAGGATGTTTCCTAGAGAAACTGGCTGTAAAGCTGGATTTTTATCTTTACTGCTTTTCGTTAGTGTCCTCTACTGACAAAACTGGGTAATGTTCCCTTGTAAAGTTTTTCTGATGTTTTCCGTGGTTTAAAAATGGCAGGTTTCTCATGGCACAGCACTGCATTTCAGTCCATTCTCTGGCACCCATTTGTAGTCTAGAATGCAACAGGGAAGGAGGGGGTCCTGGCATCCTTCCTGTGGGGTCCTTATGGGATCACCTTATGGTGATCAATACCAATTCCTTTGAAGGGTGCCTCCAGTTGCTTTTGACATCTGGAACCTCTGACATCCTAGTGTGACACCATCTTGGGAGTGGGTTGGGGGGATTTTTTGGTAATAGACCTTTCTCTACTTTTCTAGGAACATGGGATCTTCTTCTTCAGTCCCCAAGACTCTCCTTTGGAATAATTTTAACCCACTGGGATCAATTCAGATGGCAAGGTCTAAAAAAGACAAAAGCTGGAGAGTTAAGATGGTGGAGGAGTAGGGGCACCCTAAGCTTGTCTCTCCCCAACATAGCTAGATAGTCATCAGGTCATTCTGAACATCAGAGACGTCAATCAGAGTTCTGAGAGAACAAACATTGCAAGTCTACAAGTAGAAAACTGACCTCCTTCTGGATGGAGGAGACCTCCTTCTGTGGAGAGTTGACTTGGGGGAGATACAGCTGAGCTATGGCAGCACGGAGTGATCCTGCTTTTGGAGGCTACCACAAAGTGTTATAAGGAGCAGAGTGCACAATCTGAACTTGTAGATGTCCGCTACTGAGCTACTGTGAGGGACATGCCAGGCTGACAGGTGCTCAGGTGGCGAAGTGGGGCAGAGTGCCAGGATGACAGTACGGTTGGGTGAGGATCTCCTGGGTTCCAAGAAGAACACGTGGTGTCAGCATACACACTGTTCCCAGGTATAGGTGTGGGGAAGCTGGCTCAGAGCCGCGAGTCTTGGTGTTGGATTTCTGATCCACCTTGCCGTAAACTGCAGACAGCTGTGTTTGTGCAACTGCTTTCCTGGGACGGCCAGCAAACAAAAAAAGCACAGTAAGACCATCCCCCAGAGGAACAGTGTGGGTCTGTACTGCTGGAGTTCCTAAAATTTGGAGTTCTGAAACTCAATTGCATGCCTGAGATAAAACAGCTCAGAAACAGGCAGGGAGAAGGCAGGATTCACACGGAAACCAGAGACACAAGAAGGGTGATTGAATGAACTTCTGTAAGGGTTCACTGAAGAGTGGGGGATGCAAACTTACAACTCCTGGACTAGAAAGCTGAGCACATCCCACCCATCAGGCCTGAAAAACATCAGGGAGCAAGGCAGTGCCACCTAGTGGAGTCCAGGGCCACTCACACTGAGTACCACCCCTCTGTGGTACACCTGTGCCCTGGAGGTGTATCTCCACTGAAAGAAGTCAGTATGAGAATCAACTCATCAGGGAAGGGCACTGACATCAAAATCCAAGAAGCACAGAGAACCCCCATTGAAGTCAACAAAAGCTGACCATTGCCAAGGCATATCATAGTCAACTTTGCAAAACACACAAAGAAAAAAATCCTGAAAGCAGGAAGAAGAAAAAAGGTCCTTAACCTAAAGGAAAGATCAATGAGGTTCATAGCAGATCTGTCCACAGAAACTTAACAGGCCAGAATGGAAGGACAGGGTATATACAAGTTGCTGAATGGGAAAAATATGCGGCCAAGAATATTTTGCCTAGTGAGGTTGTCATTCAGAATAGAAGGAGAGATAAAAAGATTCCCAGGAAAAAGAAAAACCAAAGGAGTTCGTGACCACTGCACCGGCCCTGCAAGAAATTTTAAGGGGGACTTTTTGAGTGGGGAAAAGAAAGACCAAAAGCAACAAAGACTAGAAAGGTACAGAAGACGCTGCCAGAAACACCAACTCTGGAGGTAGCACAGCGACACTGAATTCATATCTGTCAATGATCACTGAATGTAAATGGACGAAATGTTCCAGTCAAAAGACCTAGGGCATCAGAATGGGTGAAAAAACAAGATCCCTCTATCTGCGGCCTGCAAGAGGCCCATCTGAAACCTACAGACACCTGCAGACTGAAAGTGAGGGGATGGAGGACCATCGATCCTGCTAATGGACGTCAAAAGAAAGCTGGAGTAGCCATACTTATAACAGACTAACTAGATTATAAAACAAAGACTGTAGGAAGAGGCGAAGGGCATTATGTCATAATTAAAGGGTCTATCCATCAAGAAGATCTAATAATTATAAATATTTACCCAAATGTGTAAGTCAATTGAAAATAAACAAAGAAACCCATTGATAACAATACAATAATAGGGGACTTTAACACCCCACTTACAGCAATGGACAGATCATCTGAGCAAAAAAATCAACAAGGAACAATGGCTTTGAATGACACACCGGACCAGATGGACTTAACATATTATTCAGAACATTTCATTGTAAAGCAGCAAAATACATATTCTTTTTGAGTATTCACGGAGCATTTTCAAGGAATATATGGGGTCACAAATCAGCCCTCAACAAGTATAAAAAGACCGAGATCATACCATGCATTTTTTCAGACAACAATGCTATGAAGCTTGAGGTCAACCACAAAAAAAGAAAAAAAAATTGGAAAGCTCTCAAATACATGGAGATTAAAGAACATCCTATTAAAGAATGAATAGGTTAACCTATTAAAGAATTAAATAAATTAAAGAATAAATAATTTAAAAAAGTCATGGAAGCAAATGCAAATGAAAACATGACAGTCCAAAACCTTTGGAATGTAGCAAAGGCAGTCCTAAGAGGGAGGTATGATGGAATACAGGTCTACCTCAAGAAGCAAGGAAAGTCTCAAATACACAATCTAATCTTACACCTAAAGGAGCTAGAAAAGGAACAGCAAATAAAACCTAAAGCCAATAGATAATAATAAAGATTAGAGAAGAAATAAATGATATAGAAACAAAAAAACCCAGTAGAACAGATCAATGAAACTAAGAGTTGCTTCCTCAAAGGAATTCATAAAATTGATAAACCCCTAGCCTGACTTATCAAAAAGAAAAAACAAAGGACCAATAAATAAAATCATGAATGAAAAAGGAGATATCACAACCAACAATCATAAACAAAAGTCCTGGGCTGGATGGCTTCCCAGGGGAGTTCTGCCAAACATTTAAAGAAGAGTTAATACCCAGTCTTCTCAAACTCTTTCAAAAAATAGAAACGGGAAGAATATTTCCAAACTCATTCTACAAGGCCAGCATTATTTTGATTCCAAAAGCAGACAAAGACCCCACTAAAAAGGAGAATTTCGTGCCAATATCCATGATGAATATGGATGCAAAAATTCTCAGTAAAATACTAGCAAATCAAATTGAACAGTACATGAAAAGAATTATTCACCACAATCAAATGGGATTTGTTCTTGAACCCAAGGTGTAGTTCAATATTAATAAATCAACGTGATACACTACATGAATAAAAGAAAGGATAAAAACCATAGATATCTCAAGAGATGCAGAAAAATCATTTGACAAAACACAGCATCGATTCTTCATAAAGACCCTCAACAAAGTAGGGATATTTGGAACATGCCTCAATGTCATAAAGGCCATATATGAAAGACTGACAGCTAATATCATCTTCAAAGATGAGAGCTTTTCCTCCATGGTCAATAATAAGACAGAGATGTCCACTCTCAACATTACTATTTAACATATTACTGAAAGTATTAACCTCAGCAATCACACAACAGAAAAAAAAATAAAAGGCACCCAAATCAGCAAGAAAGAAATCAAACCCACTATATGCAGATGGCATGGTACTCTATATAGAAAACCTAAAAGACTCTACCAAAAAAATTGCTAGAATATGTGAATTTAGCAAAGTTGCAGGATATAAAATCAATGTGCAGAAATATATTGCATTTCTATACACCAAAAATGAAGCAGCAGCAAAAAAAAATCAAGGACTCAATCCCATTTGCAATTTCACCAAAAACAGTAAGATGCCAAGGAATTCCAATACCTAGGAATAAACCTAACTAAAGAGGTAAAATATCTGTAGTCTGCAAACTACAGAACATTTATGAAAGAAATTAAAGAGGACACAAATGGGAAAGCATTTCATGCTCATGGATTGGAGGAACAAACATTGTTAAAATTCTATATTACTCAAAGCAGTCTACACATTTAATGCAATTCCTATCAAAATACCACCAGCATTTTTCACAGAGCTAGAACAAACAATTTGTATGGAACCATAAAAGATCCCAAATAGCCAAAGCAATCCTGACAAAGAAAAATAAGACTGGAGGCATCACAGTTCTGGATATCAAGCTGTATTACAAATCTGTAAGCATCATAGAGCTACCACATGACCTTGCAATTGCACTACTGGGTATTTACCCCAAAGATACAGATGTAGTGAAAAGAAGGGCCACCTGTACCCCAATGTTCATAGCAGCAATGCACACAGTTGCCAAACTGTGGAAAGAGCCAAGATGCCTTTCAGTGGAAGAATGGATAAAGAAGATGTGTTCCATATATACAATGGAATATTATGCCTCCATCAGAAAGGATGAATATCCAACTTTTGTATCACCATGGACGGGACTGGAGGAGATTATGCTGAGTGAAATAAGTCAAGCAGAAAGAGTCAATTATCATATGGTTTCACTTACTTGTGGAGCATAAGGAATAACATGGAGGAAATGGGGAGAAGGAGAGGAGAAGTGAGTTGGGGAAAATGGGAGGGGGAGACGTGCCATGAGAGACTGTGGACTCTGAGAAACAAACAAAGGGTTTTGGAGGGGAGTGGGGTGAGGGGTTGGGTGATCCTGGTGGTGGGTATTAAGGAGGGCACGTATTGCATGGAGCACTGGGTGTGGTGCATAAACATTGAATCTTGGAACACTGAAAAATAAAATCAAATTAAAAAATTTTGAAAAGTTAAAAAAAAAGACAGTATGGTATTGTGACAAAAATAAACACATAGATCAATGGAACAGAATAGAGAGCCCAGATATGGACCCTCAACTCTAGGTCAACTAATCTTTGACAAAGCAGGAAAGACTATCCAATGGAAAAAAGGCAGTTTCTTCAACAAATGGTGTTGGGAAAATTGGACAGCCACATGTAGGAGAATGAAACTGGACCATTTTCTTACATAATACACAAAAATAAATTCAAAATGGATGAAAGACCTAAATGTGAGAAAGAAAACCATCAAAATCCTAGAGGAGAACACAGGCAGAAATCTCTTTGACCTCATCCATAGCAACTTCTTACTAGACACATTGCCTGAGGCAGGGGAAACAAAAGCAAAAGTGAACTATTGCGACTTCATCAAGATAAAAAGCTTCTGAACAGCAAAGGTAACCATTGCAAAACTAAAAGGCAGTCTGTGGAATGAGAGACGATATTAGCAAATGACATATCTGAAAAAGGGCTAGTATCCAAGATCTATAAAGAACCTATCAAACTCAACACCCAAAAGACATATCATCCAATTAAGAAGTGGGCAGAAGACATGAATAGACACTTTTCTAAAGAAAATATCCAGATGGTCAAAAGACACATGAAAAGATGCTCAATATCCCTTATCAACAAGGAAATACAAATCAAAACCATAATTAGATACCACCTCACACATGCCAGAATGGCTAAAATTAATAACACAGGAAACTTTACAGGGGATGGCAAGGATGTAGAGGAAGGGGAACTCCTGTGCACTGTTGGTGGAAATGGAAACTGGTGCAGCCACTCTGGAGAACAGTTTGGAGGTTCCTCAAAAAGTTAAAAATAGAACTACCCCATGATCCAGCAACTGCAATGCTAGGTATTTACCCAAACAATAAAAAATACAGACTTGAAGGGGTACATGTACCGCAATGCTTAGAGCAGCATTACCATCAATAGCCAAACTATGGAGAAAGCTCAAATGTCCATTGACTGATGAGTGAATAAAGAAGTTTGGTGTATATATAATGGAATAGTGCTCAGTCATCAAAAAGAATGAAATTTTGTCATTTGCAACAACGTAGATGCAGCTAGAGTGTATTATGCTCTGTGAAATACATCAGTCAGAGAAAGACAAATACCATAGGATCTCACTCATGTGGAATTTAGGAAACAAGACAGATGAGCACGGGGGAAGGGAGAAGAAAAAGGAGAGAGAGTAAGAAACCATAAGAGACTCTTGATGATAGACAACAAACTGAAGTTTGATGGAAGGAGGTAGGTGGGGGGTGGGCTAGACGGGGGAGGGGCACTAAGGAGGGTACTTGTTGTGATGAGCCCTGGGTGTTGGGTGTGAGTGATGAATCGCTGGGTTCTACTTCAGAAGCCAATATTGCACAGTGTGTTCACTAACTAAAATTTAAATTAGAAAGAAAGAAAGAAGGAAGGGAAGCAAGCAAGCAAGCAAGCAAACAAACTGATCTTCTTATGCAATACTGCCTGGCTTCAGTACTCTCAGGAGATGAGAAAAATGGCCCATTAATGGCACATTATACTTTAATATGATCTATAAGTTAGATCACTTATGTAAGAAACAGGGCAAATGGGCTGAGGTACCCTGTGTCCAGGCCTTCATGGCTCTAAATCAGGACCCAGACCCGAGGGCCTCTTGCAGAATGTTTCTAACCAGCAGCTGGATTAATAAACCCCCTCTGGATATATAGGATGATGATTGTGTAAAGAGACCCATTCCTCCTAACAAAGCTGGGCCACTGGAGGGATCACCAGCCAGTCCAGACAGAGAGGACACTGGCTCTGTTGTTTATAAATCCCAAAATCTGTCTGTTCCCAGCCCAAATGGACATATCAGGAGTGCAACTCCCTATCTTCCAGGAGCTCTGCCTAAATTTGGAATGCATCCTCTTAGGGAAGTTACTAGTGGAGAAATGGGCACAGTTAGAGACCATGCCCTATTTTCTATGAAAGAGCTGGTTCAGATAAAACAACAATTAGGACAATATTCCAAAACCCCTCTCAGAATATTGAGGACTTTTAACAGTTATCTCTTATGTTTCGCTTGACCTGGCAAGATATAGACATCATATTAACTCGTACTTGCACCCCTGAGGAAAAGAACCATTTCTGGGCAGGAGCTCAAGTGTTCACTGACGAGCTATCAGGGATAGATAGGGAACATTATCTGGTAGGGAGACCTGCTGTCCTAAATACTGAGCCACACTGGAGTTACCAAGAGGATAAGCCAGGAAGGGAAAGACAAGACCATTTGATCACTTGTTCGATAGAAGAAATGAAAAAAGGATTCTCTAAACCTGTAAATTTTGATAAAAATCAGGAAGTTACTCAAGGAGCTGCTGAGACTCTAGCTCTACTTCAGGGTCATTTAATAGAAGCCATCTGTAAATATACAAATCTGGACCCAACTTCATTTGAGGGAACAATGATACTGAACTTTTATAATTCAGTTGGCACCCGACACCCACCTGAAACTGACTAAAATGGCTTGGGTTCTCCAACTCCCACCCACCGCCTACTAGAGGTAGCTACTAGGCACTTTAATAATAGGGATGTGACTTTAGAGCAAGAAAGGGACCAGAGAGCTAATAGGCTCAAGTATTGGCCGCCCCTGTGTGGAAGCCCCCAACACCAGACTGACCGGGGCCAAAGACAGAGCCAGTATCCTACAAAGGATCAGGTAAGACACCATGCTATGGGTAGCCAGACCAGACATTGGAGCAAAGAGTGTCCAAACCAAGGCTCTCCCCCAGGACTATGTCCTATCTGTCAAAAAGAAACAAAAATAAAGAAGACATTGGGAGAGAGACTGCCCTCATCTCCAGCAAGAACTGGAGGGTCAGCGTGATGGGGCCCAGGTTGGTCTCCCTCCCTGGGATAGCAAGATGATGGAGCCCTGGGTTACCCTGGATGTAGGACATAATTTTATCAATTTTCTTACTGATACAGGAGCCACTTACTCTGTTTTTATTCAGCACTCTGGCCCTACTTGTCTTTCTAAGCATAAAATTGTTGGCATAGGGAAACTAAAATGTGTCTCCAGACAATGCCTTTAGCTGTAAATGTAGAAGCCAGTTGATTCCTCATTCCTTTCTAGTCTTTCTGTTTTGTCCCACTGCAGTAGTTGGATGAGATTTAATGTATAAACTAGGCAGCAGATTTGCTCATACTAAAGAAGAGGAGGGCTTGTTCTCTTTAGCATCTAGGGAATTAAAACCTTACCCTGGTATCCCTTCTGACATCTGGAAGGAAGTAAACCCACAGGTCTGGGATTGTGACGTCCCAGGATGGGCTTTTAAGCCCAGCCAGTTAAAATAACCTTAAAGGACCAGCCACTATACCTCATAAAAGACAACACCCCTTAAAACTTGAGGCAAAACCTGGGTTACAACCACTATTGATAAGTTTCTCAAACATGGTATTTTATTTTACTTTATTTTAAAGATTTTATTTATTTATTTTATTATTTTATTATTATTTATTTATTTGAGGGATAGAGAGAGCACGTATGGTGGGGAGGGGCAGAGGGAGAGGGAGAAGCAGACTCCCTTCAGACTCCCTGCAGGGAGCCCCATGTGGGGCTTGATTCCAGGACCCTGAGATCATGACCAGAGCCGAAGGCAGACACCTAAGTGACTGAGCCACCCAGGCGCCCCAAACACGGTATTTTAAAGCCTTGTCAATCCCCTTATGGCAGTTTGACCAGTAAAGAAGCCAAATGGGGACTATCAGAGGATGGAAGATTGGAGAGCTCTAGATGAGGCGATGGTGCCTCTTCATCCCGTAGTGCCAAGTCTATACACTATTCTCATCCAGGTCCCTGCGGTGCCACCTGGTTTACAGCCCTTGATTCAAAGGACGCCTTCTTTTGCATCCCTCTAAGTGAGGAAACACGGCCACCAGTCGCTTTTGAATGAGTCTGGCCTTCAAGCCCACAGGCTGCTCGATGAACTTGGACAGTCTTGCCGCAGGGAGTTAGAGACGGTCCTCACTTGTTGGGGCTGCACGTTGCAGAGATCACTGTAATACCTCCCTGTCTCAAGGCACTATAGCTCAGTAAATGATGGACTGCAACCCGTCCGTATACGGAGACATTTTCATCTGTAGACCCACAGAGGAGACGTCGGATAGTAATTCTATAACTTCAGTTTCTTGGCAGACAGAAGGTATCGCGTCTCCCCTAAAAAGGCACAAATATCTAGATAAAAAGAACAATATCTGAACAAACACCATACCCTCTCTACTGACAGAAAAATGGCTGTATAAGATCTTGGACCCTCAGCTACAAAGAAACAACTCTGTACTTTCCTAGGCATGGCCAGCTTTTGCCATGAGTGGACTCCTGGATTTGGGCTCTTAGCCAGACCATTATATGATTCAGTTAAAGGCCCTGCTGAAGAAGAATCTTTACTCTGGACTAAAGCCCAGGAGATGGCCTTTCAAACATTAAAATCTAAGCTTTCGTCAACCCGAGCTTTGGCTTTACCAAATTTAGAAAAACCTTTTACTTCATATGTAACAGAAAAACAGGGACAAGCTTTGGTAATTCTTACTTAAAAGTTAGGAAAAGAAACGAGTCTGGTGGGCTATTTTTCAAAGTCACCTGAAGATGCAATACAAGAGTGGCTGGCTTGTCTTTGAGCTGGAGCTGCCATAGCCCTTCGGGTAGAAGCAGCTTTAAAGCTCATCATGGGACAGTCCTTACCAGTAATGGCTCCACATCAAGTTCAGAGGGTCTTAGAGTCCAAAGGCCACCAAAGGAGGACGGGAGGCTGACTTGCTAGATTGCTAGATGCTGGCTACACTTTCAGACAAGCCTGAATAATACTTAAAACGCAACGGAATTTATTTTTTTTTAAGATTTTATTTATTTATTTGACAGAGAGAGAGATCACAAGTAGGCAGAGAGGCAGGCGGAGAGAGAGGAGGAAGCAGGCTCCCCGCCGAGCAGAGAGCCCGATGTGGGGCTCGATCCTAGGACCCTGAGATCATGACCTGAGCCGAAGGCAGAGGCTTAACCCACTGAGCCACCTAGGCGCCCCAAAACCCAACCGACTTTAAACCCCGCTGTTCTTATGCCTGGGCCTGACCATCATCCCTCTGTGGTAGGACACGACTACCCAGAAATTATGGACCTTGTTTATTCTAGCAAACGTGATTTGAAAGACGCCCCTATTGAAAATGCAGGTGACGGTTGATTTACTGATGGCAGCAGCTTCCTGGATAACGGAGAAAGAAAAGCTGGATACCCTATAGTTAGTTTAATTAAGACCACTGAGGCACAAGCCCTTCCAGCAAATATGTCTGCTCAAAGGCTGAATTAATAGCACTTACCCTTGCTCTTCAATTGGCAACAGGCCCAAGAGTTAGTACTTACCCTGACTCCACACATGCTCTCCTGGTACCGCATGCTCATGGAGCAATTTGGAAAGAAAGGGGATTATGATCAGGCCAGAACTCTCCGATCAAACATGGGCCTGAAATAATTACTCTTCTCGAGACTGTAGACCTGCCCAAGGAGAGGAGGGAGGGAGGGAAGAGGGAGCTGTAATCCACCTCAGAGGACATCAAAAGGACATGACTTCGCAATATAAAGAAAATAACTTGGCACACCGTGTAGCCAAGCAAACAGCAATAAATAAATAAATATTCAATTTTATACCAGTCTTAACTCGAGTAATGTCCATAACTCCAGGGTATTCAGACCAAAAAGTTCACATAGCCCAGGAATGGGGATTAAAAAAAAAAAAAAAGAAAAGGACTGGCTTGTTAATGATGAAGGAAAATCTTTATACCCCAAAATAACCAATGGAAGGTAATACAGGGTTTACCCTGTCTACTCATTTGGGCAAAAATACTTCAGACTATTTAATTAAAAATATCTTGGGGCGCCGGGGTGGCTCAGTGGGTTAAGCCTTTGCCTTTGGCTCAGGTCATGATCTCAGGGTCCTGGGGGGAGCCTGCTTCCTCCTCTCTACTTCCCATGGAAGTAAGCAAAGTTGTCTTTTTTTTTTAAGATTTTATTTATTTACTTGACAGAGAGAGAGAAAGAGATCGAGAGAGCACAGAAAGGGGGATCTGCAGGCAGAGGGGGAGGGGGAGGCAGGCTCCCTGCTGAGCAGAGAGGCACACAAGTCTCAATCCCAGGACCCTGGGATCATGACCTGAGCCGGAGGCAGACGTGTAACCCACTGAGCCGAAGGCAGACGTGTAAAAAAAAAAAAAAAAAAGTTTTGTTGCAAGAAGTTGTTTCTAGATTTGGCCTTCCACAATCCCTGCAAAGTGATAATGGTTTTTCTTTTTTCTACACAAATAACTCAACAAATAGCACAGCTTTAAAGATTAAGCATTTCCTACAATCCTGTGCAAAGGTAAAAAAAGCTAATAATGCTTTATTATGACACTTTACCAAGCTTAATCTAGAGACCCAGAAAACCGGGTTACTGTCGTACCAATAGGAATTCTCAGGAGAAGAAGTGCTCCAAAACCACCTGTAGGACTCAGCCGTTTTGAATTGTTCTATAGAAAGCCATTCCCTACGGGTGGACCTGTTACTGGAAGGACACTATGGTACTCTATTAAACTATCCACTGAAGGCTGGTTTAACTCATACGCCACATAGTGATTTTACTGATCACCTGCTCCCTGAAATGGACTCATATAACTGAAAGTCCACCCAAGGTAAGCCTGGGAGACAGGGTTTGTTTAAAAGACTGGAAATCAAGTTCAGTGGGGGACTTAAATCCAAAATGGAAAGGTCTATACTGGGTCATATTATGTACTCCCCCTGCAGTAAAGTTAGAGGGACATTCTTCCTGGACTCACGTATCTGGAATAAAACCTGTACCCCCTTCGTAGAAAACCCATGAGCAAGCCAGTGCACCTTCTTACTCCTATAAACCTGTAGAAGACCGCGGACTTTCTTCAGATGACAGTTTCTCTTTGTTCTCTGTTCACCTGTCTTAACAGACAGTTCCTCTCCACAATGGATGCAACATTATGCTGAACTTCAAAATCAGACCGTTTGCTGGATATGTGGAATTTTGTCCAAGTGAAGGGTCTCTGGGTTACCCTGGTGGGTTTCCCCTTTACAAGGCACTGATTGGCATTTGCTATACACTTATATTTCAGGAATAACATATAACCATACCCTGTTTCATGATAAATCTATCACTAACCAGAATGTTTCTTCTTGGCCCATGATCAAGAGGACGTGGAATTTACCAGGACATAACCAGACTCTTTTATACCCTCAAATTATTAATATATTAACTAGCTTTACAACCCCACAAAATGATGCCCATCGAGTGACTAAGTTACAAAATCCTATTTATTATTATACTGAGAAGGGTATATATCAAATTTGGGATACATGTATATGGCTCACACCCACCATTGGGCAGTTCAGTCAAAACGCACTTTTATGTTGGGAACAAAAGAATCATACTTATGATACACGGGCAAATAGCAACAACATCTCGGGTGGCTATCATTAGATACATGTCCCCAAACCATCCTGCTCCAGGCTACTGACTGGCTGGCTGCTGATTAGATGAGGTGACCTGGAATCAGCCAGCTCCAAATGGAACCCACTGGTTATGTGGAACTCGCTGATGGCCCCCGGCTTCCTCCAGGGTGGATAGGTCACTGCACCTTAGGTTTTGCCTGGATTCATGGGTGCATTACTAACACCATCACCACCCTGGCTAATCTTCCCAACTTGAAAGAAAGAAAGCTGGACATCATCTATCTTTCTTTGGTATGACCATCTGACACCCATCTTTGTTCCATCTGTAGGGTTAGAAAGCATAAGTTGGCATGGGGAAGCCCTTAGTAAATATACCATAAAGCACTCAGTGATTCACAAACCAGCCTCTCCTTACTCAATACGGAAGTCACACAGATGTGCAAAGTAGTTCTACAACATGGAATGGCTTTAGACGTTCTAACAGAAACACAGGTGGTGCTTGTGCCATTATTAGAAACAGAATGCAGCGTATACGTCCCAGATTACCATAAAACTGTCACAGGACTGCTAAAAAATATAAATACTCAAGTTGAGGGTCTGCGAGATCCTTCCCTTTGTTTTTAACAATTTGTTAGGTGCCTGCTTTGGGGGAGAATTATGGTCAAATATTAAAGGTTTCTTTGTTGGACTTCTCATTCTTATAGCCATATTAATTCTTGCCTGTACCCTCCAAGAATATGACTGACAAATTTAGGGGAGGAGGTCACGTTCTTGGGGTGCACACGGGGGAAGGGTCGAGTCTTCCTGGACTGACTGCTTGAGGTGTAAGTTTCAGATACACACAGAGCCATTCCATTTCCAGAATCCGCTGAGATACCCCTCTGCCTGGAATAAGGGTGGGGACCTGGTGGCTCTGGCAGGCCTGTCAGGCCAGAGCCGTCCTCAGGAAGCAGCAGCCTGCCTGCTTGCTGTAGACGCCGTGTGACACAGGACCCCACTCCGTCCAGAACCGCAGCATCATGCACCTTGTTCAGAGGGGAAGTGAAAGCTAAGAGAAGGTACAAAATAGGTGGTTTCCAGCCACCCCCAAGATAGCAAATGTTGGGCACCAGCATTAGCCTTTGCTGGAAGGGCGTCTCACAGCTGGGTGTGTGTTAACTGACACCAACTAACTCACACCCTGCTGACACCGAACAGAGGACTCACTTCCCCTCCTTTCCTCATACGTGATTGGGCCTCTCTTAGGGCCTTTGGAGACCTTACCCACGGTCTCTGGGGTGTGAGTCTGCTCGGTGTATGTGCTCCAGGCTGGGGCTGGCCTCTTAAAATCCAGGGGGTGCAGGGCCAGGGGCTTGTGCTGGGGTCATCTCTGAATCTTGTTAATTCTTTGAAATCATTAAAACCAAGTGCGGCTCATGAGAATCGTAGCACCGCATTAATCCAATTTCTACAGTCCTGGAAGAAGTGTTCAGTTCTCTGGGAGCGGCCCTGCTCCACCGGCCTCGGCTCCACCCAGACACTGAGAACCGCTTCTTAGGGGAGATCTAGTCAGAAGAGAAATCAGGGTAAAGGGTGATTTTCATTTCTTTAGAATTTCACAAAAGAGAATATGATTTCAGGGTTTGGTTTATTTTGATTTTTAATGTGTCTGGAATTTTTCTGATCCGGGGATCTAATCTTTGAACCTCACTTTCTTCCAGGGGATATTGACAAGAGAAGGAGTTTAGAGTACAATTTATGGCATCTGGCTGTTGTAATTCTACTATTAGAGGATCTTAGGGTACTCTTAAATCTCATTGTAGAACGTCTGAGCAGCCTATTGGACTGGATGGGGGATGGAAATCATAATTAGAAGCAAGGTTTCACCCTGGGATGCCAAATAACATCGGCGTTATTTAATTAACATTTCCCCCCTGCATCTTGGGGGCAATTGCCCAGCACTGTCCAGCGTGCCTGGGACCTGCCGGGTGGTGCCAGGAGGATATACATGGGGGCAGAGCTGGTTCTAGTAAATTATCTGTGAGCATGGCCACCAACCTCCAGGGACATCCCATAGCTGCTGTTGGAGACACAAAGAGAAATGAGACAGGATCCCTAAACCCTGCAAAGCATTACATGAGCTTTGACAGCAAAAGGGCAACAAGTGTGATAAAAACTGTGCTTGCTTCATAAAATCACTCACAAAATGCATTACCTTTTTCAAATACTTGCAGGTGTTTGAGTCCATTGGCATCATGTCTTTCAAAATACTTGGTAGAATTGCCAGGAATGCTCTCTGGGCCTGGAGTTTTCTTTGTTGCAAATTTTAAACCATTGGTTCAATTTATTTCATCACTGCAGCACTGGTCGGGTGTTCTTTCTCTCCTGGTGTCTCCTTCAGTGTATTTTTCACTATTTCTTCCTGGAAAAAAGTACAAATTTTCCTGGGAACTGTCTGTTTCATCTGATTTTCATTTTTACTAAAATGATGTGTTATCGTCTTGTCTTAATTTTTAATAAGTTCAGAATATATGATCACGGCATGTTCTTCATTATAGACATTGGTTATTGGTGCTTTCTTCTTTCGTCTTGATCAGCCACTGTGGGTGTGACCTGTCTCTCTACTTCTTCTGATGGTGACTCATGGTGATCCGTTTCCTTGTGGGCCTGTCTTTATGCACCCATTGCATTTGGAAATTAACTTATAGAATTAATTTGAAGCCTAAGTTGAATTAATTTTTTCCCAAGAATATTTAATTGCTAAAATTCATTTTGGAAAAGTCGGAGATCTGGAAGCACTGGCAGTACAATATCTTCTTTCTTTCTTTCTTTCTTTCTTTCTTTCTTTCTTTCTTTCTTTCTTTCAAGATTTTATGTATTTATTTGAGAGAGAAAGAGAGAGAGAGCGAACATGAGCAGGGGAAAAGGAGGCAGGGACAAAGGGAGCTGGGAGCCCAACTCACGGGCTCAATCCCAGGATCCCAGGATCACCACCTGAGCCGAAGGCAGATGCTTAACCCACTGAGCCACCCAGGTGTCCCAGGACAAGATCATCTTAACCCATATCCAAACACGGCGGTCTTCCAGCCACCAAATGAGCTGAAGCCAGGCACCCATTTGCAGGAGGACTAGCTTACTTCCAATTACTTACTTACATGGGCAGTGGGGACCTTTGAGGTCCCAACCCTAAAAGGAGGGTTGTTCCCAGAGCTTCGCAGACACCAGATTTTGGTTTTTGTTGACAGCCTTACAAGGCTACCTCAGTCTCAGCTCAGTCCCTTCCCAACTTCGGTTCACCTTTGGTAAATGGAGCCAGACTCTGCCCCACTTTCATGTCTGCGTGAAGCTGGCCTTGACGAGTCTTGAAGCCAACAGGTTCTCTGGGTTACTCTGGGTTTCGCATTTTCAGAATTCACTTGTCAGCCACCCATCCAGCCCTGCTAACTCAGCACCTAGCCCCCCGGAACCCAGCGAAGTCAGGATTCTCATCACAGCCCGGGCTGATGTGCCCCTGCTGGTCCCTGACTTGAGTTCAGCTGTCCACACCACCCCAGTGGGAGCCGAGAAGCATGAATCAAAAGTCTTTTTCCATGCACATGCCAGCTCGCCTTCCCCGACAGCCTCCGTGCCCAGAGTGCCGCAGTGTCTGCTTCTCCCCAAACGTCAGAGCGCACCTGCTCCCCCTCTGCTTGCTGCCAAGCACACTGCCCTTCTCTGCAGCCGTCTCAATGCTGGCCGAGCCCGGGCTGGTAAATTTCAGTCCATTCTAAGATTTTGTTTCCAAACCAAATTTTATGAATAGCCCTTTTACTTAGAGCCCTTGGTGAAGACATCCTGGTGGCTTTGCGCAGTCCAGTGCACATGGGGGCACGGCCATGCCCTCTGCAGTGGCCGTGGCCCAGGGACGGGCTGCTCTGAAAGTCACACACTCTATTTCCTGGGGCCCGTGACTACTAAAATGAGTAACAACACTCATTTATATTTTTTGAAACAACTCCTCCCTACCCTTCCATGGTGCTATCAGAGTCTAGGGTCTAAGTAATAGAAATTAGAAATTTATTTTATTTTTTTCTTTTCAACATTTAACAACTGCTTATTTAAGCAACAAAATTTCAGCCAGAACCACCATCTTCTAGTAATTTGCCAAAATGACCAACACAAAGGGAAAGAGGAGAGGCACCAGCAATAGCCTCCCTAAGCCTCTCAGAACATGTGGAGTGGCCCCTTTGACCACGTACGTGCGGATCCACAAGAAAGGTGACACTGTGACAGATCTGGGAGACTCTGCATGTCGCCCAGCAGGCTGTGAGCATTGCTATGAACACAAAGGGCCAGATTCCTGCCAAGAGAATTAATGTGCACAGTGAGTGTAGTAAGCACTCAAAGGGCCAAGGTGGCTTCCTGAAGCGCATGAAGGAAAGTGATCAGAAAGAGAAGGAAGCCAAAGAGAGAGGTACTCGGGTCCCACTGCTTGTCCCACCCAGAGACGCACCTTGTGAGAACCACGGAAAGGAGTCTGAGCCATGGGAACCCATTCCCTGCGGATTCATGGCATGAAGAGTGAAAAAAAATACCCCCAAACAAAAAACCCCACGAAACCTCAAGACTATAAAACTGTTCCTCTTAGTTGAGTAGAAGTGTGGTGTCCCCTCCCCCAAAGAAATAGTTAAAACAAACTTTGGTTGTGTCCTAACTCATTGGGTGATGTCTTTATTCAAATTTAGTGGGATTTTCTTATTTTCTTGCTGAAAGATGAGAAGTGGTTTATCGTGCCACAAAATATACTCAGTTGGTTAGGAAACTGCCAGATATTACTTATAAAATATTTAAAGAAGTTTGAAAATAGTCCTCTAGACCACCAAGAAAGGAATAATTTTAAAAATAAACAATAGGTCATCTGCTGTATCAGGTTCAGAGAAAGCAGAGTCCTCATAACTGGGTTCTGTCTCAAACAGCTGTGTTTTAAGCATAAGGACCTTGCCTTTGAAGCCTGCTACTTAAAAACAGATTCTTTACACCCCCTGGTTCCTCCTGTTCTCGTACATAGCTCTCTAGTGATGGGGAAAAGTGTCTGTACCGGAAGGGCTCTTTCTGGCCCCAGTTCCTTTGCACTTGCCTTTGCCTGAAATACCTGCCCTTTCTTTGTTCAGTTGGCGAGTCCCTGACTGTCCTGGGTCCGTGCTCCGTGTCACAGGTGAAACTTCCCTGACACAGGTGTTTTTAGGAGAGGAATGAAAGTGCTTGGAATCAGAGGAGAGAACTTATTCCTGGTTTGGGATACAGAATAAAATCTCTTCTGTTTCCCTGTCATGGGGACAGACACACGACAGGCGTGTTTGTTTCTCCTGTGGGTTTTATAATTTTTTAAAACTTCTGTCTTCCCCATTAGACCTGAGGTTAGAGACGGTTTTAGTAACCTTCACACTCCTAGGGCCTGGCACACAGTAAGCATTTAATAAATGCACTTTGAATTAATAAAAAATAAATAAACAACAAAATTTTACTATTTAGTTGCTCAAACTTACTTTCCATATCTCCTGGGATGCCTCTGAGTATATCTTTTGGCTCAATAGAGCACTTCCTCTAAGAATGTCTTCTGGTGTGTGTGTGGTGTGTGTCTAGTGTGTGGAGCTTCTGTGGGGTGTGTGTGCTGTGTGTGTGTGTGGCGTGTATGTGTGGTGTATGGTGTATGGTGTGTATAAAATACTGAGGCCTGTTATACCCGAGAAGATCATATTCATCCTCAGAGATCAAGGGAAGGGCTGCTAGGTATGAAATTTTATAATTTCCACTTTGAAAATACTATTTTCCGTTGACGTCTCATGTTGATTGTCATTGTGAGGAAGCTGGAGGTCCAGCCAGTTGCTGCAGCTTACAATGTTTTCCTGTCTTGAATGTTCTGGAATTGCCCCTTGGTCCCTGACACTCATCTGCTGAACTGTGCTGTTCGGCTCTCACGGTCTACTCAGCTCGGCACATTAGGGCACTTCCAGTGTGAGACCTTTCTTTCTCCTGCTCACGTAAGATCCTGGGTGATTTCCCCCTAGACTCTCCATCTCTCTTACCTGTGCCTAGAGCACAGACGCGACACACAGGGATGCCTGCACAGCCGCGCCCGGACTGCCTTCCTTTGACTTTCCATTTCTCTACCCCATTTTGGTATTTCCGGGGGAGATTTTCTGACCTTCCAGGTTACTCCCTGGTTCCTCAGTATTAATCCATGTGTGAACTTTCCACCTGCCAGTTACTTATTCTGACTTTTATAATTTCCATGTTTATGGTCTTGACTTGGCTATTCTTAAGCTATGCACGGTTTGGTGTGCTCAGGTGGCGTGGAGGGGAGGACGCCCACCGTGTCCTTCCCTGCTCACCCGTCCCCGGTGCATGTCTCTGTGCTTCTGCCATGGTCACTGTTCTGACCCAAGCACGTCTCTGTCCCTCTCAGTGATGGTCACAGCCCTTGCACTGTGGGTGGAGGTGGGAGACGGGAATTCTCAGGGACCCAGCAGCTCACCTCAACCTGCTGTTAAATATGGGGCCCACAATGGCTGGGCTCCTGTGGAGCCCAGACCCTGCTGGCGGGACAAGGGCCCCGGAGGGTCCGGCAGGAAACCCCTTCCGAACAATGTTGGGAGCAAAGGTCTCAGGCGGAGAGCTCTCCACCCTCCCGTCTGCCTCTTCCTCTCCGAGCAGCTCCTTCTTCCTTGCATCCCTGTGTCCCATACTTATGACAGTTCATGTAAGGTTTTGATAGGCATCAACCTTCCTGTTGTTCATGTATTTCCAAGGTGCAGAATATGTGGAAGAGCCTGAAGCCATCTTGTCCACAAATGGAAAGTTTTTAATGGGGGAAAAAAAAAAAGACAACCCAGTGCTAGTGAAACAAAGAGATGTGTGAGCTAGAGCCAGACCAGAGAGCACCAGTGAGGAGTCCCTGGTAGAAAGGGTCCATAACCAGAGAGCTTCAGACAGCCGATTGGCATCTGTCCACTCCGCAGATGCCATGTGCCAGCAGCGGCCTGGGGCTTGCACGGGGAGCAGTCCTCAACCTCAGGTGTCTGGGGCAGAGTCCGTGTGTTTCCTGAACTGGCCAGAAGGACAGCATTTCTCAGGACCGACGAGATAGAGCAGCGGGGAAACTACCCGGGTGCTCATTGCCCAGAGCAGCAGGTGCGGGGCCCAGGAGCCCAGGGCCCCGGCTCTGCTCCTCTGTGATGCCCAGGCCTCTGCCCTATCCACTCTGCCTCTCTTCCCCCTCCCTGACCTCTCCGACCTCCTGCTCTCCACGTCTCCCCACAGACGGCAACTTCCCCACTCCTCGGCATCTCCTTCTCCACTTCACACTCACAAAGGAAGAAAGGAGGGTCTAGTACTGAAAAAAAAAAATCCCAGTTACGTCATTTACAAAGTTTCCCAAATGAACAGAACAAAAATTTATGACAAAGAGGGACTATCGTTTTCCCTGATAGAAATTGAGAGGTACCATGTCTATGCACACTTGGAAACTAGGGTCTTCCCGATGATCTCTGGAGACTGGACTGGCTGTGGGATCAGACGGCTTCTAGGCAATGGCCAGAGGTCTGGACCTCACGAGAACCCCAGGGATGCCCTCATGCTGGGTCTCCATCCTCTTGCTTCCCTGTCTCATTCCTCTTGTCCCGCTCCCCACATGCCTGCAGCACCCAGCACCCCTACAGCAGCATGAGGTCCTCCTCACTCTGCCTTTGGAGAAGAGACTCTCAGCAGCTGGCCTGAGGGGGTCTTGCAAGAGTCACAGGAGGCAGGAGCTAGAAGCTGCTCTTCAGGATGTTTTGTATGAAAAGAAGGCAAGGAAGCAAGAGACTCCTCCAGGGTTTGATCTGTTTGCTCATGTAGAAGGCGGGAGCGATGGAAACTGTTGTTCTCTCCTTCACTTCTGAGTTGTGACAGTAACAGTAAGCTGAGGGACTCTCCCCACAACTACTCATGTTCCTCGGGAGAAATCCTGCCTAGTTATTGTCTGACTCTGAATAAAGTAATACGTTTAATCTCTCCAAACTGTAATACTACCCAAAATATTGACTTAAAAGCAAAGATATTCACTCCAACACTGTTCGCCACGGTAATTGTCGATATGATAACGGTCCCCAAATAAGTAATTTACAAAACAAGTTACTATGTATCCAAACATACCAAGCAAACCACAAAGATCTTTGAACATTTAATGGCATGAAAACATCAAAATTTTTAAAGAAAAAAACAGGTTACAGTTATTATTCCTTTAAAATCACATGTTTAAAACATGAGAGCACATTCATGGAAAATACTCTGGCTGATGGCTATTGAAATAATAACAATTATCAGAGTGATGGAAGCATGAGAGAGTTAATAGTCTCTTTCACTGTCTGTATTTCTAAATTTTCTACAATGCAGATTCAGTATTTTATATATTAAAACCCATGGGTTTTGTGACTTCAGTCACGTCCAGGTGGTAGCCCTCAGACTGCAGAATTCTGGGGTCATACACATGCATGTGAAGCGTGTGGACAAGAGGAGCGTTAAGCGTCAGCTCTTAGACCGTCTGCCTCTCTGGGTCAGAGGGGCCACTGGCTACTTAGCCATCAGAATTATAACCATTTTTAATTATTTTTTTTGATAAACATCAAATTTGTTGTGTATAGTTTCTAAAATATTCCAGATTATCTCTGTGTAGATTAATGACCAAACCCAAGCCCGTAGTCACCTCTGTCCTTCCCATTGGTGACCTATCTTTAGCAGGGGAGTGGATTATAGAAGATATTAATCAAAGCGTTAAAAATCTGATAGTTGCATTTGATAGTCATTTTGTTGGAGATTCTCATTACCCAACTTTTAAAACATTTTGTACTAAGTTTGAGGCTAAGTGATAATTATGCATATTTTATTTAATGAAAACTTATTTGGTGCTACTTAATTCCAGACATTGTTCTATGTGATTTATGAATATTTAACAAATGGTTTTCCCCATTTAAAGGTGAAGAAACTGAGGCACATGGAGGTTAAGTAGTTTGTTCAAGACTACATAATTAGTGGGGGATGGGGTTGGGACCACCCCCTAGGCAGGGGTTCCCAGAGGTTATGACCTTACTCCTTGCATGATTGTACCAATGGATGTAAAATATTCAGCATTTCAAGAAGACATAGATACTCTTGTTACTTTTAAATCAGTGTGAATCAATGTGCAAACCAAGCCTTCAAAAATGGACGAATATGGCAAGCTGGCTCAAGCTGCTATTCCTTCCCACAAACTCAACCCTAAAGTTCTCACAAGAGCAAGAGAGGATTTATTTAAAACTTGAGATGTCTGTCTGTGGAAACAAAAGACAATGAATTCCCAGTTTGGAAGACGAAGAGAAGCCCAGAAATGGATTCTGTTCATATCACCTCAGAGCAGATGTAGATGAAGCCTTATCTCTCATGTTCATTGTTCTTCCTCAACTCTTTGAACTTTGAAGCAAATACCATATGATTTCACTCATATGTAGAATTTAAGAAACAAAATAGATGAACGTAGGGGAAGGGAAGGAAAAATAAAATAAGATAAAAACGGAGAGGGAGACAAACCATAAGAGACTCTTTTTTTTTAAAGATTTTATTTATTTATTTGACAGAGATTACAAGTAGGCAGAGAGGCAGGCAGAGAGAGAGGAGGAAGCAGGCTCCCCGCTGAGCAGAGAGCCCGATGTGGGGCTCGATCCCAGGACCCTGGGCCTGAGCCGAAGGCAGAGGCTTTAACCCGCTGAGCCACCCAGGAGCCCCATCCATAAGAGACTCTTAACTCGAGGAAACAAATGGAGGGTTGCTGGCAGGAAGGGAGGTGGGGGGATGGGGTAACTGGGCGAGGGGCATTAAGGAGGCCACTTGATGTAATGAGCACTGGGTGTTATATGCAGCCGATGAATCACTATACCTCTGAAACTAATAAGACTCTATATGTTAACTAAATTGAATTTAAATAAAAAATTTAAAAAAGAGAGAAGGTACCAAAGATAATCATCCCACACAGCTTCTGGGACTCAGTAGCAGTGCAGTAAATATTGACTAAATGGAAGAAGACATTGGGGGAGAACGTGATGAGAACCGAAACAATGACCCAGCTGGACTTCTCAGCACTTGCAGCACATTCTGTCTGTGAGACATCATGAAGTTTGGCATTTTTATAAAGTTTTTTTGTAGCTCTTAGTGCTGTTCCATCCTTGGTGGGGTTCTGCCCCCCAGTTTCTCCAAGGGTTATGTCTCCTTCACATCAGAGTAGATGACATGGGAGTCCTGGAAGAGATGCACAGGTGAAGGAAGAAAAGGACTATGGCTGGTGGGGGACAAGATGGGGAAGGAACTCTCCAGGAGCCCAGCTCACCTTGTTCTCCAGAATCGTCCTTCCGGTGTTTGCTGTGAAGAAAAAAAAAAATACTACTTAGACTTCATTCCCAGACAGTGCTCCAGGGCACAGGATGGCAATGCTTAGTGTGTGGTTTCCAGCTTCTCCTGTTCCTCTGTAAAATCCATACCTTAATATTGTCCACTCTGCAGTCCTTTGAAGACCACCCAAGTTCTAAGCCTTCTGCCAACCCTTGTTAAACAAAACCTTTCCTCTCTTTGATACGATTTCTGTAGATCATTGACAATGTTCTGTCAGAGCTCATTCTCCTGTTATCCCTTTATATCCTTCAGATAAAACCACAGG
The DNA here is from genome assembly GCA_004024625.1 of Mellivora capensis. NCBI lineage: Eukaryota > Metazoa > Chordata > Mammalia > Carnivora > Mustelidae > Mellivora > Mellivora capensis. The sequence goes on from PISX010003526.1 coordinate 45,297, forward strand.
TGTTCATGCACTACATAGAGGGAAATGGGACACAGAGATAAGGGATGGGAGACCTGAATCACACTACCACTTGAGGGTGTGGGGGCTGCTTCTTTCTCTCTTCATTCCAGGTGGGCAGAGTGGAATTCAATCTCCCTCCTGCCCTTGGCAACACATCAATCCCTGGAGGGCCTGGAAGATACACATGCAGTGGGCAGGACTGTGCCTTTTCAGTTTTGCTGGGCTGGTCCCAGGCAGGGAAGGAGAATGACAGGGTCATGGGCTCTCTGCAGGCTGCTGTGGTACAGCGGTAAGCAAGGCTGGCCGAGGACCCAGCTTCCAGGGTTCAGAGGAGCGCAGCTGGCTGACCCTTCCCTGGGACACCTGCCAAGCTGCCAGCAGCCCCTGGCTTCAACAGAAGCACCCAGGAGTACAGAGCAAAGGACATGGCTGAAGCTTGCAGCTTTAAGAGTAGTGGAGCAGTAGCTTGAAGGACATGACTCTGCACTTCTAAAGAGCTACTGACTCAATTCTCGGAAGACTACACATCAAAACACAAGTCTCCAGATTAAGCTGATGTGTTCTGTGACCCCTTCCATGGCGTCTCCAGACTGCACGCCCTTTCAAAGGAGCCTGGCCCTGACCCCCCTCAACTGGGACAGTTCCTCCTGGACTTTACATACCATACTTCAGATATTCTCACTTTTTCCTGATTTGTTTTATTCCTTTGCCTTGTATCCCAGATTCTTGCTAATTGTCTGTTCTCAACTGACCATCTGTTCTTGTTTTATTTTGTTTTGTAATTCAGCTCCTCCCTGAGAACCGGCCTGGAAATACCTCTTGCTCCCTCTTGGATCCACAGATTGCATATCAAGGTCAAATGACGTAAGCAAGCCTCAATTGTGCGCATGGTGCCCCTTTCTTGGGAAGATGCATCTAACAAAAACCATTTAGTAGTTTCTCACCTGAATCTTCTGGTGGCTGGATGCTCCAGACCTGGGAATAAACCACATCCACATCTATAGGGCCCACTGCAGGGAAAAGACATTGGTTCAAAGATGTCCATGGACAAGGGTTGAAACTTTATATGTGCTGTCCCAGACCCCTGCTTTGTGACTGTCCTCCCAACCGCAACGTGAGAGTCATTTCTTGATTGAGATTGGGACTCAGGGGGTCAGGGCATGCAGACCTTGTCATGTTTTTACCTGCTTTCCTCTTCCCTCCCCGCTGCAGCCCTGGAGCCCCTTCCCGTGGGGAGACTCACCGTTGACATAGTCTGGCTGCAGCTCCTCTATGTCTGGGAGCGAGCTGACCTGGGTGGACTCTTGCGGGTTTGCACTGGAAGCGTCTCTGAGAAAAAGCAAACTAACTCCATGATAGTCTCCAAGGCGAGGGCGAGAACCCAGAGGAGGCTGGGGGGGTGTGGGAGGAGCCAGGCAGACGTGGCGCTTGGCTCGCGTGATTTCATGGCTCTTAGTCTGGCCTCTCAGGGTGTGGTCTTTTAGTTGGGCAGCCAGAGACAGGCCACAGAATCACAGAGTATTTTTTTTTATAGGATGGCCACTCTGATCTGGCAAAAATGTCCTATTTCTCATCTTTAGCTTTTTTCAAAAGTTATAAAAAAGAGAACTATAATTGCCTCAGCTTTAATTTTTTCTCTCATAAGATCTCCTAGAACTTCATCTGCTTCTTTTTCATCAGTTTATCTCTCTCCTTTGTCTCCTGTCTGTATCATATATTCTTCATAAGACAATATGTCCCTTGTGGAAATAAACTCTGTTTTATGCATGTTTTCACACCTTTCAAAGTCTGACAAGAACTTACTCATACATTGTAAGTACTCCATAAATAATCTTGAATATGTGAATTAGTAAAGTAATTTAAATCTTGACTCCTACGCAAGACAGCACCTTGTCACATGGACCACCATGAGACAGCACCCTGATCCCCAAATGTAATGAACACAGACATGGCTGAGTGTCACAGAAAGATACTGTGTGACCTGTGCAAGCAGCAGGAGCAGGATTCACGATGGAAAATCATGAAGGGAGACGTTCTCTAGAGTTCCCATTTTGATCTCACCTGGGTGCATGCAGGGCAGCGCGTCCTCCTGAAAAGCAGATGAAGGAACATTCGTTTTAGGGGAGACACCTTTATCTCTTGAAACTTTCCCCTGACTTAACCACATGTGGTCCTGGTGGGTATAAGATTCAGAGCAGGGATCCACTTGTATTGTGTCCCGAGGACTCCTTATTTTCTCCAGCACTGTTGGCTGGACAATCCGTTTTTGCCCACGGGTCTATCATGCCACTCCCAATGGCAAACCCCACAGGCATGGTTCAGTCTTTCTGGACTTTTTATTGCTCTTTCAATTATTGCAATATACATGTTAACTGTTGATGACTTTACTGGCCTCCTTGTTCAGGTGGAACCTTCTCACTTTCTAAATGTTTTGGTACAGCAGCCCCCACTCTAAGGCATGGTCTTGGGGTAGGGCTCGATGTTGACCTTTGTAAGACCCTCTGGGATCTCCTTCACACCACCTAGCTTTACAGAGAGATGCGGAACAAGAAACACAGCAGAGCAGCTTGGACGTGTCAGCTGCGTAACCAGCGGTCAAGGAGCTCTTTCCTGGTCCTTCAACCTGCAGCTCAGGGACAAGGGCACATGGCTGGAGCAGAGGCCACTACGAGGGACATAATCAGTCTCAAGAGTCATGATGCATTTGGGGATGTGCTCATTTGTGCTTCTCACCGAGCATCACCCTACTCAGAGCCCTTCTAGTTTAGAGACAGCTCAGCCATCATGGAAAAAGTGGCCTTTCATGGAAAAAGTAAGATAGCCAGCTCTCCAGCTTGATCAGGGTTTTTGGATACAGTGTTAGAGAAGAAAGAACTAACTTATTTTCTTCAAGGAAAGGAAGAAGGATCTCAGGATTTTCTACCAAGCCAAACAGTCATTCCACCATAAGGCGAGGGATGGCCAAACAGCATGAAATCGGTATATATGATTCTAACACCCCCTTCCTGAGTAAATTATTTTTGAAGTGGACTTTGGTCTACTTCCAAAGCACTTTTGAACAAAAACAAAACTTGATGATATCTTGGCTCCCAAAGGAAACTTCAAAAATATTCTGAAAAATGAATATGGTATAAATGATTCTCTGATCTTCGTGTAACTGGAAATTCATAACAAAACTGTGAAGACATCTGGATATATCTGTAACATATACATTTAAGGGAATTAAGTTTTAAGCTACTAACTACATATATAAATATATAAGACAAAGGAAAGTAAATCTATTAAATGTCTAGTTTGTTCTAAAGAATGAGACTAACAAGAACAGAATGCAGCCACTTAACAAAGATAAAAGCAGAAATTTCAGAATTAGAAAGAAAATGGACAGATCAACTAAATCATTCTAGCAGCTTCACTTTTTAGTCAAAAGGGGGGATATTCCTTTTTCTATGCCACTCACGAATGTGAAAGAAGGCACGGAGGGTAAGTGCAGCCACGGGGAACCTAGAAGAACCCTAGGACACCACTTCACTCAATTCTAAGTAAGCAAATTGGCGACCCTAGATAAAACAGACAATTTTCTAGGGAAATCCCCCAGAAGATAAAGAAACTGTGAACAGAGTGTGGCGCTCGGTCAGGACGGAGTGTGTTCTGCTACATTAACAAACCAACCTTGGTTTGCAGGGGTTTACAGAAGCAAAGGTTTGTAAATTTCCCACTCGTACTGCAGTCCTGTCAAAAATCTGCTGGGGGTTCTGTCACTCAGGGACGGAGACCCTCAGGGACCGGGGCTGCTGGAGGCCATACCATCCAGAGGCACTGTTAACCTTGCATGCGTTTGCACGAGCACCAGCGCGTGGGAAGGACAACGGGACATCAGCATCTCGCTGGTAAATGCTTCCAACAGGAAACAGTGCAAGTGGCTTCTGCTCTCATTTCACTGGCCACACCTTGCCTCGAGGAGACAAAGAAACGCAGCTGTCCATGCACCTGGAGGTAAGGGAGGGCTGGGTGTCGGTGAGCACTAGCAGCACCTCTCACAGGATTAGTTACAAGAGCAAAGACGGGAACAGCTGTCAAAGACCTGCTCCCCCAAATCCCACGAGGCACAGCTTCCACAGAGGAGCACCACAAAATCTTGAGAAAACAGATCATTATATTACCATGTAAACTATTCCAGAACACGTAAGACACACAAAAGAAGGAAAATGTTAAGCTTCCTTTGTAACAATGAGTACAAAAACCAGAAAAGATCACAATAACAACAAATCTGGCAAGTGTCAACATTACTATTAATGGGAAAAAAAACCTTCAAAAGATTGCTAGTTTATATCAAAACTGCATCGCTAAAATTGGATTTTTATGAAGAATGCAAAGATCAGTCAATATTAGGCATTCTGGTATAATATAATTAGTTGATTTAATACCTGAAAAAGAGAAATATATGATTATCATCACAGATACCAATGAAGTATTAGCAAAAATTAAAAGTAGCTTCTGAGAATTTGTCTTAATAAAATAAGAATGCTGGAACTTAATTAAAAAAGGTATTTTAATTAAAAGAATTGGAACTTAATTAAAAGAGGTATGTACACTACATAACAGAGAAATACTAGAAAATTTCCCTCAAAAACAGGAACCCGACAAGCTTATCCACAAAAGATACCAGAGGTCCTTGAGCATATAATTAGACATGAAAATATAATTTACATAAAAATTGAAAAGGAGAAGATAAATTTTTTTGTTTTGTAGATTGTTTCTATATTAGAAAGAATCAATAGTATATTGGTATGTAGATGAAAAGTGAGAGAATTCATCAGTATGGATGAATGAGAAATCATTTTATGTTAACAACCTCTCCATAGCTTCATATTTTTATCAATTAAAAACTATAATGAAAGAAAAAACAAAACAGCATCACAGTTCCTGAGTCTTGAATGGTCTATTTAAAAAATATAGCTTCCATTGGACTTGAAAAAACTGAATTACATTTGCACTATCTGATGAGTTTCCAAAATTTCTTTTCATCCTGTGGTAGCTGATAGGTCTAAGGAAGCATTTTGCAAGTTTAAAGTTTATCTTGCATTTCTGTTGTGCTCCATGCTTGTCCTGTATCTTAGAGATTAATAAATGACACTCACTGAAGAAGGGGAGATGGGGGAAACCAGGAAACAAGCAGGAGGAGGATCGTTAAGGTCATGAGGTTTTAAAGGCAGGGTTGAGGCTTTGTGCCCAGGCCAGTGTGGACCCAGTCTTAGCTCTGCCTTCTAGTGGCTGTGTGAACAAGGCTGCCCATTTAAATTCCCCAAGATTGTTAAACCTGGACCATAATATACACGTAAAAATCATTTTTTATAGATAATATGTGTAAGCTTGCCATACACAACAGAGGCAATAATTGGTCATAGGTAACATGTCTTGGCTAGCAGAATACTAGTAGGAGTCAGAATGGGATGTCACTTAGAGGAGTCCTCAAAATTCCTGGTCCTACAAATAGAGCAGAGATACAGTCATGAGGAAAACACAGCAGCTTTGTGGGAGTGTTGGTTAGTGAAACTGGTGCTTTGATGCTCCCAATAATGACAGAAGAAGAAATTGAACAGACCTTTCTTTTGAGAACTGGAAATATTGGACAAAATACTGGTGGAAGTCTATTTATGGTGTTGAGGAGGTGATAGGATAGAGAAGAACTATGAGGCTCCGGGAAGGAGGGCTAGCTCTGGAACCGCTGGTCCTGTGGGGGATTTATCAAGGCCAGACAGGGCAGCCTAGGTCTGGAGCTCCAGGATGTCTGGTGGGGTGGGGAGGCACAGACTGGAATGTGTAGAGGTTTGTGTGGAAATTTTAAAAATATGCAAATTCTTTGACACTGAGACCTCCATTTGGGGGTGGAGACTGGGCTCCCTCTCCTTGCATCCAGGCAAGTTTCTCAGGGACCCAGTGAAACCAAGTCATCTGAAATTAGTTGGAAAAACACATTGCAGATTCACTATCACACTTACTTTTGAAAGGGAAGCCAGCATGTAACATGTTTGATTGCCCCGCAGCATCATGCTGTGAAGGGTCCAGGCCACACTCAGAGGTTGTGCCTGTGTTCTAGCTGAGAGTTCCAGTCGAGGTCCCACCCTCCAGCCATCGCCAGCCACTACGAGTGCATGAAGATGTCCCATGTGACCCATATGAGACATTCAAGAATTGAAAGAGGAGTCACTGCTCTTACCATGAGTAATAAGAAATCGATGAATATCCAAGATCTATCCAAGACCTATAAAGAACTTCTCAAAATCAACACCCCAAAAACAAATAATCAAGTCAAGAAATGGGAAGAAGACATGAACAGACACTTCTCCAAAGAAGACATACAAATGGCTAACAGACACTTGAAAAAATGTTTATCATCATTAGCCATTAGGGAAATTCAAATCAAAACCACATTGAGGTACCTCCTTATACCAGTTAGAATTTCAAAAATTGACAAGGCAAGAAACAGCAAATGTTGGAGAGGTTGTGGAGAAAAGTGAATCTTCTTACACTATTGGTAGGAATGCAGGTTGGTAAAACCACTCTGGAAAACAGTAGGGAGGTTCCTCAAAAAATTAACAATAGACCTACCCTACAACCCGGCAATTGCACTACTGGGTATTTATCCCAAAGATACAGATGTAGTGAAAAGAAGGTCCATCTGTACCCCAGTGTTCATAGCAGCAATGGCCATAATAACCAAACTGTGGAAAGAGTTTGTGGAAAGAGTTGTCGAAGATGCCCTTCGACAAATGAATGGATAAGGAAGATGTGATCCGTATACTCAATGGGGAGTATTAATCAGCCATCAGAAAGGATGAATACCCAACATTTGCATCAACATGGAAGGGACTAGAAGAGACTATGCTGAGTGAAATAAGTCAAGCAGAGAAAATCAATTATCATATGGTCTCACTTACTTTTGGAGCATAAGGAATAACATGGAGGACAGTAGGAGAAGGAAAGGAAAAGTGAATTGGGGGAAATTGGAGGGGGAGACGAACCATGAGAGACTGTGGATTCTAGAAACAAACTGAGGGTTTTAGAGGGGTGAGGGTGGGGGATGGGTGAGCCCGGTGATGGGTATTAAGGAGGGCATGTATTGCATGGAGCACTGGATGTTATATACAAACAACGAATCATGGAACACTACATCAAAAGTTAATGATGTACTGTATGGTGACATAACATAAGAAAATAAATAAAGGAGAAAAGTGTACTAAATTGTTTTCCTTTCTTTGAATCCAGTTACTTATGTTTTACTCCACTGCATATAAACTGATTATGTCTATTGAAGATTATTAAATGATTTAACAATTGGACATTTTTATTTAAAAGGCAAGCATGAAAGACTGTGTTAATGGTTTTAATCTCCACACAGGGGAACATGACATATTCTAAAACGAGTAAAATGGCAGCATTGCCCACTGCATGAAACCTTAGAAAATCATGAAGTGTAAAAAGAATTCATCAGATTTGGGGAGGTTTTCTTTCTTCCTTTTTTCAAATCCAATCTGTCTCAGTAATGGAAAAGTTCACAACAATGAAAGGCAATCAAAACAGATGGTAGATAACCAACCTGCTATCTTGTGGGGCCAGTAATAACAGAGCAGAGCAGCAGCTATAAAACCGAGGCCACCACACAGCGTCCCGAGAACTCTGGCTGTGACATGGTCTCTTCTGCAGCCACCGGTCCCTGCAGGAAGACACAGTGCATCAGGCTTAGAGGGTCAAGTCTTGCATCCTGGAATCGTTGTGCAGTACTATGCAGGAATGGTTAATAAAATTTCACACGTTATCTGAGTGTGATGTGTACTTTCCAGGTTGCTGTGGAGAGAAGAGAAGCAGCCAGGCACTGAGATCACCTTCTCCAAACTACCACACACAGTATACATCACTAGGACCTCCGCCTACCTTCCAAAAGCCTGATATGGTACCAGTGCCGACTACTGGGGCAGAGCCATTGTTCATACTCCTGTATCCAGGGACCATCAACCCACCTGTGATGTTGAGTGGTACCACCTCACTGCGCTGGGCCCCCAGGCCATTGTCGGCCTCACAGGAGTAGTTTCCAGAATGTTCTGCAGTCAGAGAGAGGTTGAAGGATGCTCCTCCTCCAGAGGGGGCCGAAATGTTCCCCAGGGTGACATTCTCATGGTAAAACCAGTACAGGATTGGGGGAGAGCCCCTCTGGGCCTCACAGTGAAGCTCCACCATGTCCCCCACCACGGCCTGGGGCCCCAGCTCCCTGAGGGTGAGGACAGGGTGGGACACTGGACCTGAGGGAGACAGGGGGGCGGTGGAGAGGATTTGTGAGGCCATAGTAGACACACAGACCCCCCAGACTAGGACCTCAGTGACGGGCCTGGCCCCTTGGTCATTGTGTGTCTCCAAGATTCTTAACAATGTCTTTAGTATTTGGGGGAATATCAAGTCTGGGCTATTGCCTGAAGACACGGTCCCTTGTCATTATCAGCTTGTGTTTTTCTAAAGCCAATCCAGCCCCCTTTATGTTCTCTTGCATGGAAAGAAGGATGTCCGCTGTCTCACTTGCAGGGGTGACCCACCCTCCAGTTGCCACTGACCCCTGGCATGTGACTCCTGGCACCGCGGCCGTGGCTCTGGGGTTTCTGTCTGGGCTGCCTCAGAGTGCAACTCACTTCTCACACGGACGCTCAGCAGCTGGCTCTGGATGGGGTCATGGCCGTTGTCAGCTGTGCAGTAATAGCGGCCGGCATCGCCCTCCTGCACATCTGGGACCTCCAGCTCCGCTGACAGGGAACGCTGGGTCTTCCTTCCCACACTGGTTCTTGTGGCCTCTCTGTGCCAGGAGAACGTGATGTTTCCTGTGCCTTTGGCCACAGAGCAGAGGAGGACCAGGTTCCCTCCTTCGATCACCGGGCCCCTGGGGGCCCAAATCTCTAAGCTTACGTTAGAGACGGGTACTCCTAGACAGATGAAGATGGCAGGTGAGGAGCTGGACTTGGAAGGACTCTGGAACCAGGTCGTGACTTTCTTCACGCTAATACTTGAAGTGGGAATAAGGGCAGGGCTCATGCAATCCGTTGTAAGTGCACAAAGGAAGGGAATCCACAGTGATGACTCCTGAAGAATGTGGGTATTTACACTGCATGTCCCACCCCCCACCCTGCCTAATATCATGGGATCACTAACGAATGTGTGATGGGTCATCTGCTCCAAGACAGGAGAACATTTCTGGGGTGAGGAGTCGCTGTGCACAGAGTGAAGGGGTCTCTGGTAGCGTCAGCCTACCTCAGGAAAGGCACTGTTCCCACTGAAACATCAATGACAATTCCTGCATTACTCTCAGTTTCAAGGGTCCGCACGGATTACAACCCCTCCTCTGGCCACTTGGTTCACATAGATTTCTGCTTTCCTCCGATGCTTCATGTGTCCCCTGGCTCTGGAGCACTATGGTGCCTTCTAACAAACCAACTTGTGTGCAAGCCAGTGGCGGGGGGTGGGGGGGGATGTGCAGAGCCCCTGGGGAGCCGGTGCCTTGCTGGGTGAAGTCCCAGCTCACTCCTAAACACCAGCATGGCAGGAAGGGATCAGTGTAGCTATGGCTGATGGATATGACTTCAATATAGAAGAGAAAGTTTATAAGGAATGTTTAAAACAGAAGGAAAAGAAGCTGCAAATGCAGTATTGCTGCCCATAGACAGCACACCAAGACTTAATCACAGTTTCAGCCCATCCTGGGAACACGACCTCCTAAAAGTCAGTCTGAAATTTCCTGATCTGCCCTAAAGAGGTCATCTGTGTGATACACAAAAAACAAAAACCAAAAACCTGGCAGTTTCCTCCTCCCCCAAAGATGTCCTGGCCTAAGGAAATCCTCTCTTTTATTTTGCTAAGAACCCCTTCCCCCACCTCTGCCTATAAACACTAAAAACTACAACCCCCCTAGCCTTTCTCCGCCTGCTAGCTGGGGTCCTGCTGGCTCACAAATGCCTAATAAACTCAATCTCATCTTCACTTTCACTCCACTGGGTTCTGTTTTCTAACCAGAGCTTGTCCATTTGTTATTTTTATGAAATGCCCATTCTCTAGCTCACATCCCACTTTCCACAAGGACAGGAATTGCAAGAGAACCCAAAAGACAAGGGTCTAGGAGTAAAGCTGCCTGACTCCCCATGCTGAGAGCCACGGGTACTTACTCTGCACGTGAATCTGGGATTGGAGGCTCTGTTTTCTGACCCTGGGAGTTGCTGTCTCTGCTTGGCACCAGTAGGACCCTGAGTCCTCCGTCCACATGGCGGGGACCTGGAGCTCTGGGGAGCTGCTCCAGCCGGACCCCAGGGCTTTGCCGTCTCTGAAGAAGCAAAATCGGAGCTGAACGTTTGACCTCTGTGGAGAAGGCCGGGTCTCACACGTCAAGGTCACGGGGGTCCCCTCGGTGGGCCAGAAGGAGCTGACAGTGAGCACAGGACGTGGAAATAACTCTGGAGAGAAGGATCACAAGCGTCCTGAGCAGGAAGTTGGGTGGTTCTTGCTCAAAAGCAACCCCAGCCAACGTGACCTTCAGACCAGACAATGACCTTCAGACCAGACAGGTTGCCTCACCCGCTCCCTCCTGCGGTCTAACCTCGGGACTCTGGTTCACATCTGCCGTGGGGGCACGAGTCCCCTCCAGGGACCCGCCTGCTCTGCTCTGGTCACATGCAGCCCGGCTCCCACAGGAGGGAAGCTTTTACCTAGTACTTCAATCCCGACGCTTCTCGAAGATTTTGACCTCGGAAGGAAGTATTTTCTGGCGGTAGCAGAACAGGAATACTGGCCACTGTCACTCAGAGCTGCATGTGGGATAGAAACGCTAGAGACTTTGTCTGGAAACTGTAACTGTTTTCCATCCTTGTAATACACCGTGGTCTGGATTTTCCACCAGTCCTTTTTCTTCTGGCACATCAGATCTATGCTGTCTCCTTCAAAGACAACAGAGGGAGCCTCGAGGGTCAGCCAGTCTGCAAGAGAGGGTGTGAGGGGGCTGGATTTGCCGTTTCTGCTGGGACCCAGATGCCCGACCCCCTTCCTGTGCTCTTGGACAACGCAGTTCCTTCCCTTCAGGCAGGACGGACATTCCAACCCCCGCCTTACCTACTTGGGGCCACCACGTCCTCTTTTTTCTGTGGGATATCTGAGTCAGCATGGGCTGCTGTAACAAAACACTGTAAGCCAGGTGGCTTATTCACAACAGACATTTATTTCTCAGGGTTCTGGAGGCTGAACGTCTAAGATCGAGGCGGTCAGGTTCTGGTGAGGCCGCTCTTCCGGGCTGAAGACAGCAGATGTCTTGTGTATTTTCACTTTCTAGCTCTCTGGCCTTGTTTTCTAAGGGCACGCACCCCATCCTGAGGACGCCACCTCCATGACCTTGTAGTTCCCAAGGGCCTCACCCCCAGCTATACCATCCTCCTGGGATTAGGGTTTCAACACAGGAGTCTGGGGGTGACACAAACATTCAGTCAATGGCAGGAATGTCAAAGTAAACCTAATTTTTCACAGGGATATGAGAGTGAAATTCCTCCTGGTTAGCCCTCTCTACTGGTGATGTCACACGGGGGACCTCGGTCCGCAGGGGACATGTTGCTTTCCCACCTCCTCAGCTCTGATCCAGCCTTTGAAGACACTACGCTGTGCTCTAAATTCATGGTCTTCGTCTTCTTCTTGTCTGGCCAGAGGAAACCGCCAGGGGGCCTGGGTATCTGGTTACTGGAATAAGACCCCATACCTCAAACCTCAGGACTTCCCACCTGACTAGTTTCCAAACACTTCCCCACCCAGTCCATGAGTAATTAGTGGAAGGGAGCTTTCATTCAAAGTTCAGGTCCTAGGGGACTGACCGTAGTGAAAAGAGTCATTGCTGCAAGGAAGCGTCCTCCCCTGGGACTGCCTGTCTCCGACTCTGCCTTGTGACTGTGTATTTATGGTTTCAGGCCACCTTCTGTGTCTGGGACATTTGCATTACCTTTCAGGGCTGCAGTTGAGGATTTTGACCTTTAGGTGAAGAACTAAGTTATACCCCAAACAAAAATCTCCTGCCCCTGTTCACTGGCGGCATGGCGGCCAGAATTTGGATGTGTAGTGTAGGGAAGCGGAGGTCAGCCGTATAAAGGAGGGAGTGCCTCATAAAATACCCTTGCAGAACCAGAGCCAACATGCCACAGGACGCTTGTGAAATTTAGAATCATAATTTCTGGAAAACGTGCTACTGACTGTTCCAGGAGGAGAACCAGATTTGCCTGTTGGACATAAGGAGAACCATCTGGGTTATCAAAAATGAAACTGGAAGGGCAGAAAAGGGGGGTTGCAGAAACAATTAGCTTATTTGAGATTTTCGCTCTCCTTCACTGATGGAGACTGGATCCCCTGGGGACTCAGCTGTGGAACTTACAATCAAGCTGATTTTTAAACCACTAGTACAGACTTCATCCAGAACCTGGAAAAATGTCCAGGGAGAAAGCTTATCAGAGAAAGCTATCAGTGTGTGTCCAGGGGGCAGACATTCTGTGTCATGGTTAGAGAAGCCACTGAAAAGTTGCATGATGGACAAGCTCATAGGCCCGGGGCCGCAGCTGACTACGTGAGCCTGTGGTCAGTTGCTAAGGACCTTTCATGGCCCAGCGTGCATGCAACAGAGGGGTCCTGCTGCTGAACAGGCTCTGGCCAGAGCTGCTGCAGCGGCCCCTGGCACCCCGTCCCATTCCTCTCTTGCCATGAAAGGTGAGGTGAGGGTCTGCTCTCCCAAGACAGTGCCTTGGAGCCCCAAGAACCCTTTGCCCTTGGCAGCTGGTGCTGGTGGGGCCCGGGAACAGTCCTCCATCACTCTAGCTTCAGGCCAGGCTCTCTACATATAGAATGAAGTCTTGTTTCTACGCTTCCTTTGGCGAGCACAGCTTGAAGTCAAGACGAGCAAGGTGAGATTAGCTGTAGGCACACAGCGCTAGGAAGGTAGCACGGGTACGACGGCAAGCAGAGTTCAGCGATGCCGCGGAGCCAGGGCCAGCGGACCACAACCTAGGAGACCCTCGCCGGCCTGTTTGGGGACAGAAAGTGTGCCCGCCCTGCAGCGTGGCCCCAGCAGCTCTCCCGCGGCAAGAGCAGCCCAGCACGTACAGCAGGTGCTGCAGAGATGCTCTCTGACTCTCGCAGGGCAACGCACTGACTCCTCCCCGGGGTCGGAGCAACGATGACCCACCGCCATCCCCACCGCGCACACGCTCTTGGCCGTGTGTCTTAGAGAACAGCTGTTCTCAAAGCTGTGAAGACATTCAGCCCGACCTCATGGAGGAGATATGTTCCCAGGGCCTGGAGAACTGTCCTCCCCCAAGGGCCCAGGGGCCGGCTGCCTGGCCTACAATCCCTCTTCCAGATGCCACAATCCCTACAGCTGGGGTGGTGACCAGGCGGTGGACTCTACCTGGGAGGGCCAGGCAGGCCGTCCTCACCCAGCCAAGGGGGCCTGTCTTGAGGCAGGTTGGGCCAGGGGACCTGGGACACCAGGACATCTCCACAGCCTGTACTTGTCCCTCTCCGAAGGACCTCATGGGAGCCAGGCGATGGAGAGTCCAGACCCCGGAATAACAAGGACGTAGATGACTCACCTGCCTCTTCACTGAGAGGAGCTGTGAGGGAATCAAAAATCTGAGGTTAGCCCAGGGCGTTTGCCCTTACAATTTAGACATTTCTATTGCTCTGCTAAACTGCCCCCAACTCCCCATCATCCCCTGTCCTGCTCCTCTACTCCATTATCACCCACAACACCATCTCCCTCAAGCACCAGCTGGCCCCCACTCTTGTTACAGGCACAAGGCAGGTGATTCCAAAGGGAGAACCTGGGGCGCGCCCATGGACGGAGCCAGATGTTCGGTGATTCTCTCATCTCCTCATCCTTTCCCTCCCCCACCAACCTCCTGCACACCCGGGCGTCCACCACCGTATCCCGCGTCACCAAGGGTTCATCAGGAGAGTTTGTAGTGAAGACCTTGACAGCTGGAGTTTTTTCTTGGCCCGGTTTTGTGCATGACTTAAGCTTTGATGCCGAGGCATCCACAGAAACCTGTGACCCCAGCACACTAAAGCCATCAGACCAGACAGAGAGCAGGGCCCCCTCCCCTGCCCTGAGGCTGAGGCTTCTTCGTTTTGGAGATCTCGGTGGATTTCCATAACTGACCATGTGGGCCACTTGGTTTATTCTCTTCTCAAGCTTTCAATTCCCACTCATTTGTTTTAATTCACTAGCAAACAGTGAGCCCATGAAGCTGTGGGTCCCCGGCCTCCATGCCAATAAGAGCAGAACCCCAGATTCCTGTGTTTCTCTCCCCACGACCTTGCTGTGTGATCCCGGAGATGCTGTGTAGTTTCAAGGTTCTGTAAGTAATAAACCTTTAGCTCTCTGAAGTTTCCTGACAGTTAATACCGATGGACGTCTTGCAGTCCTGATAAGACCCACGAGGGCACGTCCTGGCACAACCTTGCTTTCTGACGGCCTGAGACCAGCTCACGCAGTTTTGAAAGCCGAACCCGCCTTGAAGGGATTCCTTTTCTCTGGCTTTTATTTTATGTGAGAGTCCTTTTACTAATTAACAAATGTTGGCTGGTCTCCTGAATGTAGAGAAAGGAACCTCGTTTCCCTATAGCATCTCCCCTGTCCTGGTAGCCCAAGGCTCAACAGAGGAGCCTGAGCAAAGGATGTCCACACATCTCTGAACCCCATCTTGGAGATAAATGTCTAAATAGTTCTCACAGAGAAGTAGCAAATGTTGAAATTATTAAAACTGTATTTATGAGAACATATTACTCTATGAATTATTTAAGATATCAAAGCAGGAGCTTATAACCCAAGGACAACTGAGGTAGTTGACCCTGACCATTAAGGACAAGGATGCACTACAGTCTGACTTGCCCAGCGCTCACTGCTGTGTGTCAGACTCTGCTCCCTGAGCTCGAAGCAGACACCCGAGCATTCCTACTGGTCCTGGGCTCTGATAAACCCTCAGGACTTTCAGGAGCTGGAGACCTCCATCTGCTGCAACCTCAGTCCTGATTCAATCATCAGACTCACCAAAGATGACCAGCAATGACCACAGCAGCATGAAGACTTGGTTCAGCTATCCAAGAAGAGATGTTCCTTCAGCCACTGGCTGGGGTCTGTGTGCAGGGAATGGAAACTGCTTTTCAAAGTAAGTTTTGTACAATTAGAGAAAAAAAAAAAAAAGGAAGTGGAAGGGCTTGTCAATGTCCGGCCACAATCTTCTTTCCTATAGGTGCTATGAAAATGATGATGGTCCTCTCGGTGCCAGAGAAGCGCCTTCTCTCAACACTGATGACAGTTGACACACACGGCTGTCCATGAGTTGGACACGGTTCTAGGTGCCTCACACTCACGGGGTTATTTGATGATGCCCCGAGCAAGCTTCCGGAGTCTGCACGATCCCCCTTACACAGCTGGGGAAACACGCAGCAGGGAAGGCAAGTAATGGACCAAGATCATCATGGTCCGTTTCCAGTGGGGACAACCAAGAGTCAAACTTGGGCAGCCCCATTCCACAGTCCGACCCTCAAACGCTGTTGGATCTTACTGTGATGTATAATGCTTCTCAGTGTTCGTCAGGAGAGTACGGCCAGAGGTGCAACCCCTCAGGCTTCCTGGGTGATCTTTTCTTCAGTCCATAGCTTGCCTTCTAGAACACCATGTCGCAGAGACTCATAACAAGGGCTCTGTATCATTGGAAACATTGTCCTCTTCCGTATTTCTAATCCATGCTGCTTTCGATGGCAGTCTGCCCCCAGCGCAGCCACGCCCTCCAGAGCACACATCCCCAAATCCTGTTATCCCTCCCGTTCCGATTAGATGTGGTCCCTGTAAGTGTTCCGTGCCCCAGTCCACTCAGGGGCAGGCTGAACAGGCAGATACATGCTTCTTTGTGGACCTGACAGAGCACAAAACTGTAAATCATAAAATCATTGGTATTTGCAACCTGGGGACTGACTGGCGGTGAACTGAACCGTAGGCTCGATGTCTTGTGTTCAGGTGAACCCTTAGCTTTGTCCGTCCCCACAGACATCGCTTTCCCGGGAAATGCTGACGCGTATACGTGACGCCATCCGTTGTACCACCAAAGCCTCGCTTAGAGTGTTGTAAAGAGAAAGGGCGAAAAATACCCCAAAAAGCAGGTTAAAAAATAAATTATGTGTCAGTGTCAAGCAGCCATTAAAAAGATTCTATGGAATATTTAATAGCAATGGAGGTTGTTCACGATATACTGTTAAGGAAAAAGGGGCTGTTCAAAGCAATTTATCTGCCACACACCATTCTCCCCAAAATTGACCAATTAAAGAAAAATGTGTGGGAAAATAAACACCAATGTGTTAGTGTGATTGTATCTGACTAATGCAATTTTTAAAAAAGACTTTATTTATTTATTTGACAGAGAGAGACACACAGCAATAGAGGGAGCATAAGCAGGGCGGGTGGGAGAGGGAGAAGCAGACTCCCTACTGAGCAGGAAGCCTGAAACGGGGCTCGATCCCAGGACCCCGGGATCATGACCTGAGCCGAAGGCAGAGGCTTTAACCCACTGAGCCACCCAGGCGCCCCCTGACTAATGTAATTAAAAGGTGGTTTTTATTTTCCTCGTTTTGCTTATCAGTGTGTTCTAGCAGTCTTACAATAAACACATGCTATATATATATATATATATATATATATATATGAGATTCATAAAAAACAAGACCTGGCTTTTTTTAAGCCTCTCTCACCTCAAAGTGTACCAAGCAATGCTACTCTACCTTTCTGCACAGGCAAGTGATCTGTTTGTGTTTCAAAGAGGGTGAGTGTTTCTCTCCCTGCCCAGAGCTGCCCACTGAGCTTCTCTCCAAGCCCTTGCCTCTGGAAGGGCTTCTAGGTGGCCCGTGGCTCCTCCTTGTCCTGCCCAGTCAGGACGGCACAGGATTCTGATGGAGGACAGTGAGTCAAGGGAGAAAATACAGAAAAAGGCATAAGCAAAATGTGGAGGAAGTGCTGGTAGTAGGTGTTGGTTTTTCATAGATATCTGAGCAGATTTTTCAAAATACTTGTGGTTTCATCGTGTCCTGTATGGACATGTAGCTCTTGAGTTGAGAATTAGCTTTTTCCCATGGCATTACCAAGTGGTGGGAGGTGTGGTTTGTGTGAAAGTGAGTGCTGCAGGGGAAGAGAAATAAGCGGCCACTGGGTGGGTAGGTGGGCCACTGGGGTGGCAGCGGGTCCTTGAGGTGACCATCACGCACCATCTGGATGCTGGTCACACCTGACTGACGGCAGACATTCACACGTGGACGGACACAACTTGCAGGCCCACAAACTCGGATGCAAAGTAGGGGCCATGGCCAGAGACCAGAAGCTCAGCGGTTCATTGGAGGACAACGCAACTTATGTTCAAAGTTACAGGGGTGGAAATGAAACTGTAGGGCGGGGTGCACTGGCCAAAGCGAGAGATGTGTGCTGGGATATTTGGCCACCAGCAGGAGGGAGTTGCACATGCCAGAAAGAAGCAGAGTTACCTGTAGCTTCTGGGACAGACCGAGTAGACCCTTGACTCGGAGACTCTGCAGGTGGCAGCATACACAAGGGTACCTGTCAGACACGGGGGCAACAGTGTCTTGCCAACTCTGATCAGTGTCTTGGAAGGGACACAGGATGCAAGGCCTGGGGTGTGTGTGTTAGGATTGAGAGAGACAGAGCCTTCATGAACTATAGCTCACAACAAAATAAATACCATCTCCCACTTGAGGAAGCTGATTACCAGGAAAGTCACAATAAGAAAATGAGGCTGGTTAACTTCAGAGATCTCCGGGATTTGGTTGAATTTGGGGCTGCAAGGTTGCGATGACAGAATTAAACGTCATAATGTGTGAAGTCCCTTCCCTCCGGAACTGGTGCATATGTGCTGTGGGTACGGTCCCAAGTCACCGCCGCCTGGTGCGGGAACAGCCATGGTAGTAATTTCAGTCGTTACTGCAATTATCCTGAACAACACGGTAGGTCTTTGTTGAATGAGGTTTGACCTAGATATTCAACAAATGACGTTTTATGTCTAGGGTAAGAAATACATTCTTCTGGAGATGCCAATATTGGTTGGAGCAGAGCTTGATGTTGTGTCCATAAACACTCTCTAAGTATTGTTTAAGCAGACCCAGACCTTCCGCCCAGAAGGCTCTCTACAAGCATTTCATTAATTCCAAGAGTTCTGATGGACTCTCCACAGTCAGAAGGCATGGCAGGGAATTTGGACCAAGAATATCCAGAAACTTCTGTCTATTTCCTCCCTGGTAGATGTGAAGATGAAGACGGTTGAGGGACCCAGTTTCTCTGAGAATTAGCCACATATCTACTCCAGGCAATCTGAGAAGGATAGGAAAAAGATTCGACTCGGGTAGTGATGGTTTTGGGAGCCTGGAGTTTTACAGATCTCAAATTTTTCTTCTTCATGAGGAGGATCACTTTCTTCAGTGTCACTAGAAATTATTATTAATCCCTTTTGAAGAAGGCATTGCCATTCCCGTGGTGGGAGATAGAGGGGATCTCAGTCTTGAAGTCTGAGGTGGGGAGGGGTGCAGGGAGACTTAGTGAGGCTTTGGGTAGATATCTGAGCAGAATCTGCAACAGGGAGCAGACCTCCCACGGTCTGTGAGAACCTCCTGACAAGAGGCAGGGCTCCCTGGGGATGGCAGTCATGGTGGTGGGCCCCAAGGGATCAAACACAATTCAATCTGAAGCTTTTTATTTTCTACTTTTTTTTCTATTTTCCATTCTAATTGTATATGTGTGAGCTGGGTGGAGGGGACCCTTGGGCGTTGAGAACACTGACCCTTAGCAGAGCCACCCAAGGCAGCTTCCTTGGGCATCTTCCCAGCAGTAGAATATTGGCTGTTGGTGGTAGAAGACCAAGAACTGAGATCCAGACTGTGCTTCTGGCTTTTGGTTTTGATGTCCCTTCAAGGGATTTGCTCATTCTTCCAGCCTGCTCTGCTAACAACTCCTTCCTAGTTCAGGAGGTGGTAATTCTCCAGTCAGAGGAGCATGCATTCATTCATTCATTCAGTGATGGGTAAATATTACATAACTTTTTAAATGCACAATTAAACAGGTAAAAAAAGAAGGGAAATTTCCACCATTACAGATAAGAAAAAAAAAAGGAAGTGAAAACAGAGTGTTACACATATAAATTGATATTACTGGTGCCCTGAGGAGAAAATACTACATTAGATGATTTTTATGAGCTCAGCATTTAGTTCATCTGGAACCCAGAAGCAAAACCCTGTGTCTGCAAAAGATAGAAGGTTGAAACCAAGACACATAAAATCTGGACCATCAGAAGACTTTCTTTTTAAAGAAAGAGTGGCTTGGTGGGGAAAAACATTCACCTGCCAGAACAGAGACGACATGTAACCTTGTCTTTCTATGAAATCCGAGGGAAATAGAGAGTTTCCCCTGAGATATCAGAACCCCAGGACTGTGCCACTCCCGTGGGTGGGCCCCGGGAAGCTCCAGATAAGGAATTGTCGTAAAAAGTGGTCCTGGGGGGCACCTGGGTGGCTCAGTGGGTTAAGCCTCTGCCTTCGTCTCAGGTCATGATCTCAGGGTTCTGGGATGGAGCCCCGCATCGGGCTCTCTGCTCAGCCGGGAGCCTGCTTCCTCCTCTCTCTCTGCCTGCCTCTCTGCCTACTTGTGATCTCTGTCTCAAATGAATAAATAAAATCTTTAAAAAAAGAAAGTGGTCCCAGGCCAGTGACATCCCCAGGACTTAGAAGCAGCCCATACAAATTGGCTTTTGAGGGACACAGACAGAAGCATAGGTCATGAAATTCACCATGGACAGGACTTGTCTCCATCAACAGTCACAAACCCCAGCAAATGATGATGAACAAGATTCAAAATATGTAAGAAATGCAGGCTTAAACACCTAAAACTTCTGCCAGAAGAACTACCTAGGAAATACAATAAATTAAATGTATTTGAACTATTTTAAAGTTGTTAAAATAATAAAATGAAGTGTTACACCCATCACAGTAAAATGGTATAAATAACAAAGAGGGGAATTTGGAATGGAATCATAGTAATAATTTTTTGAGCATTTAGTGTGTGCCACGTACACCTTGAAGCATTTTACTTTTTTTCAGATGTTCTAAACCTATTTAAAATTTTATTTACATTCAATTAATTAGCATATAGTCTATTATTAGTTTCAGAGAGAGAGTTCAGTGATGCACCAGCTGATCTTGAAGCACTTTAAACAAATGATTTTACATGATGAACAAGACAGTATGATATATTAGACACAATTGTTATCCCAGTTTTAAACATGAAGAAATACACAGAAATTAACCAATTCTATCAAAACTGCAGATTTAGCAAATGGCAGAACACACGTGTAAATCCAGAAAAAAGTTCAAGCTTCTGGTCCCCTGGGGCACCCACTTCATCCCTGGAGTCCTGCCTGAGGTCCAAACACTTCACAGGGACAGATAAAACATAAGACTTAAAAATCTACATTTGTCCTAAGAAAGAAAGAGGTAAACATTTCCATGGGCCAGAAACAGAAACGTAAGGGAGAAAGGCATCTGAGGAGAGGAGAGCCAGTGAGGGTGCCGGAGGAAGAGCATCCCAGGACAGGCGAGAGTGCAGTGCAGAGCTCCTGAAGCGGGTTGGCCCCAGGGCATGCAGGAAGAACACTGGGAGGATGTGGCTGGAGCCAATCCAGCAATGGGAAAAGTCATCCTGGACGGATGTTCAAATGGTGTTAGTGTTAAGCAGAAGTATTAAACAGGAAGTTTTTATTTGGATGAGATAAGGTAGCATGGAAATACAAGAAAAAAGAATAGACTACTTGATAAACAGCAGTTGATAATTTATGTCGGTCTGAAAAAAATACTTCAATCTCTATCTCACATAAATTTTTTATTCCAAAAAGTAGTCATAATATAAATATAAAATTCCAAAAGAGGAGAAGTCAGATTCTTACCTCACACCAAACATACATATGATATCCTGTGTGAATATACACTCGGATCATGTGTATATATACCCAGATCATGAAAGCATTATAAGAACATGGAAGAACATTTTTAGAACATAATCACATGGGAGGGAATGTGAGGGAAGTTTCTGGAATGAGGGAGAAATACAAGAGTTTGGGTTACTTAGGTGTGTGTTCAGTGGAACTGAACACATAAATTATGCACACCTCACTGGGTGTAAATGATAAGTAGTTCCTACAAAAGCTGGAAGAAGGCGGTGAATGAACACTGAAAAAATGCACAAAGGGCCAGCACAGGAAATGGGGAAGAACTACAAATGAACAGTCAATTTATGGGAAAAATGCTCAATTGCACTAGTCGTCGTAACATTTTTAATCAAAATAACAATGACACTTTTTTCTCACAGATGCTGCTCTCACGTGTCGTTGGGAATGTGCTCACCGGTACAGGAGAGCCGTTCAAGAGTATTCAGCACAAACACAGAATGAGCGTGACCTCAAATGCCCAAGTCCCTGCTTTACAAATTATTCCTTCAGATGGATTAGTGGGAACATAGAAATACGTTTGTGTGAGGACATTTATTTTAGTATTTTTTTTAATAATAGAAAATTTTTGGAATCCGCTTAATGTGCATCAGCGATTGAAAAGGATTCTCAGGATTTACTTATGGTTTATACTACAGCTTTATTCAAAATAAAAGACTCCTTAATAATGGTAAAAAAAAGAAAAGATTAAAATATATTATGATAGTATTTAATTAACAATGCTAAGTTTTTTGTTTATTTATTTGTTAACATTTTATTTATTTATTTGACAGAGAAAGAGGGGGACAGCGAGAGGGGGAACACAAGCAGGGGGAGTGGGAGAGGGAGAGTCAGGCTTCCTGCTGAGCAGGGAGACCCAGGCAAGTCTCGATCCCAGGCCCCTGGGATCATGACCCAAACTGAAGGCAGACACTTAACAACTGAGCCACCCAGGCGCCCCATCAACGCTCAGTTATTAAATAAAGGGGTACCACTTGTGGTGTTAGATGTAGGGAAGGCTCCAACATTTTATATTATATACTTCTAAATTGTTTTAATTTGCAAGAGTTGGTGTATAATTGTTTTAAAATGAAAACATGGACTCCAAATCGTATTGTCACATTTTTTAAAGTTCGTGAATAAAAGAAGAAAAATTATATTCATAAGCTTCTAGGGGTGCAGCAAATACAGAACTTTGGGTGTGGTGACATTAAGATTGTATGTCATGATAAATATGGGGGCATCTAGATGAGTCTGTGCATACAAAAAATTGAATGTACCCATAGTCACTGTGGGTAATGATATAGTGACTCCAAGTGCACTGAGTCATGTATTTCATGAAGAAAAATGATGAGTCATGTATGTGTCAGGGTTGTTCTGGAGTTCAGCACAGAGGGCATCTGCGCTTGAACAAGAGGATGGGCACTCACCTCTGCACAGCTGCCCTGCAGAATTGTTAACCCCATGTCCATGCACTCTGAGTGAGCTTCACTGTCCCTCCACCCCAAGGTCATCTACCCTGTTTCCTCTTATAGAATGAAGTTAGAGCACAATTTGACCTGTGCCTAAAAGAACCCAGTAGGAGTGAGGTCCTACCCCTGCTTTCATGTTGGTTCTTTTGGGTGGCTTTTTCAGGGCTTTTAGCCTGATGCAGGAATAATCTTTGGAGGGTGGGGGGAAGCACCTAGATGAGAAGTCCTGGAAAGCTGACTACCCCAGGATCTCTGAAGAACATATCAGTTCTGAGGCTTGGGGTCATGGATGGTTTCCAAAGAGCAGAATCTTCCAGGACTTTACATGGCGTCTTCATAGTCCACATCTGCAGGGCTTGCCTTCTTCAGCTTAAAATAGATGGCTGAGGCATCCTAAAAGCAAAGGCACATGGATAGGACCAGAGCAGGGAAGACACGTGGCTCTCTTCCCCAACTACCCTGGATGTGTCCTATCATGGCACACCATACAGCCCAGAAAGCGGAGCCTCTTGGAAGACTGACCATAGGCCAGCATTTTCAAAGGACCTGTGTCCCACTGGTGGGCTGCAGAGGTGTTTCTGATGAGCCGTAAGCTAACCCAAACGTGCAAACTCCCATTCTAAGGGGCCACCATTAGGCAGTTCCACAGGCTATCATCTTTTCTAAAGGGTGTCAGAGTTTTGTACTCATAAACTGCATTAAACTAAACACAAATTCTGTCCTGAGACCTCTGGCTACCGCCCCCCCCCCATACTAGACAAACGTAAAAAGCACCTACTGTCCTTGCACCCATGCAGAACTGGAATTCTGGTAATTTTCTGAAAGTATCTTTGTATTACCAGGGATTGCCTGGATTGTTCAAGGTTTATAATTTACTGAGTTGACACAAATCACTATTAGTTTAGCTTTGTTCAATATTAATGTAGTTTTCCACAGATCATGTGGTTAACCTCACAGTACAAAGTGGTGTGTGCGTGTATGTGCGTGTGTGTGTGTGTGTGTTTCAACAATATTTCAGGATAAAGATTTTAAAAGAATAGAATTTTTAGACTTGTAGTGTGCTACACTGTACCTACAGATCATCCATGTGTCATTGCTAAAGGAAACATCTATACAAGCCTCCCACATTCCCTTGCATGGTGAGGCTTTATTGTTATGACCAAATGTTTTTCCCCCTGCTGTGTGGGGAGATAAGGGAAGAGATAGACCCTGAGAACCTTTTGTTTTTCCTAAGTGGCCATAGTTTTAAGAGTTTGAGAACCAGTCACTAGAAGAAAGAAAGAAGAGCAGGAAGGAAAGGACAGTAAGTCTTCTAACTCACCTGGTCTGCGGTATGTGTCCTTTGGGGGTCTACTGTGGAACAAAATATGTGTGCTGTAAGATTTCACTTCTATTAAAAGTCCTTCCCTAAAGTCATGCTAATAAAGGCTTCTTCTCCTCCTATCTAATTCCCATGTATTGACTTCTGTCAGTAATTTCAGTCTTGCTTTTTTGTCTATTACAAACATGATTTCCTTGCTGTACGGAGGACAATGGACAGCCTAGAGGTGGATGTGTAAGAAGTCCCTCCGGACAATTACTCTCTTCACATTTCTGGACCCTTGAGGTATGGATGGGACAACAGCAGGAAGTGGGGCCACACAAGGAGGGCAGGCACACACCACCACCCCAATCTTCCTCTGACCAGGCTATGCTGAGCTAGCACCAGAACTGGACTCTCCTGGGGGTGGCTCCCAGACCCAAGGCCAGTGCTCAGAAAGGTAGAGCAAAGCCTACAGCCAACTCCAAGGCACAGCAGCAGTGCTGAAGAACACTTCCATATGCCATTTGTAGCCACTGATTATCCACTTGGTTCCAGAAAAGACAGAAGTCAGAGACACATTTACTCCCTCACGTCTCACCAGCTGCTTGCCACTCTTGCTGCCTATGGTACACCAAAGAGTAGACCTCATCCCCGCTTACCACATTCACTGAAAGAGAAGAAAGGAGGCATAGTGACACAGTCCTTTCTTCCTACCACTTACCTCATTCTGTGCCTACCACCTGTCACCAGGAAGACAGATGTGCCGTCTGTTGTTGGGGGCAGCTGGGGCACAGCAGGCCCTGGGTGGGCTAGCAGACTCCACCCCTTCCCTGGCCCCCTCTAGCTGCTTGAGCCAGAACCTTTGGGAAACCTCACCATTTTCATATACAAACTGTTCCTGCAGTGGGGCAGCTGAGTTGATGTAGTTGGACACCTGTGGCACGGGGCTGGGAGGGCTCCTGCAGACACAGAAACACAAGATAACTCTGTGGGAAAGCATCCCAGATACCCCAGACATTACTGTCCAGGGTTGTGAGCAAGACATTGAAGGAGAGAAGCCTGTTGGCAAGGGTCCTAAGCAGAATACTGACTTCTGAGAAGATCCGCAGTGAGCTCTGCTGTGTGTTACAAACTCTCTACCTGGGCTGAGCAAGGCATGGCGGAGCGGCCGTGGAGGGCACAGCCCATGAGTGCAGGTCCTCCCGTGATGGGCTCACTGCAGTGCTGGCCACACCTAGAATAGGGCCCCTCCCATCACAAGCACTAGGTGAATACTAAGTGAGAATATTGAATCCCCCCCAATGGAGAACAGGTTGTTAGGCAGAGCAAGCAGCTTGAGGAAGGGAGAGAAGAAAGTGAACTTGCATGTGCAGGGCTCTGTACCCCTGGAAGACCGCTACTCTGATTTGGGAAAATAATCTGATTTTTGTTGGTATAAACAACAACACGGTATAAAAATATGTCAACTAAACTTTGATGTTTTAAAATATTTTCCTCCTCTAAACTTAAGATCTTTGCCAGCAAGTTTTCACTTATTTGCGGAGCATAACAACACGGAGGACATGGGGAGATGGAGAGGAGAAGGGAGTTGAGGGAAATTGGGGGGGAGATGGGGAGATGAACCATGAGAGACTATGGACTCTGAAAAACAACCTGAGGGTTTTGAAGGGGTGGGGGGTGGGAGGTTGGGGGAACCAGGTGGTGGGTATTGTGGAGGGCACGCATTGCATGGAGCACTGGGTGTGGTGTAAAACTATGAACTCTGTTACGCTGAAAAGAAATGAAATTAATTAAAAAAAAAAGAAAAAAAAATTTTTCAGGATGGTTATCACTCTCTGGCCAGAGTGACGGAAGTGTGCTTGTATCTTAATGCCTTTGAGATACTTTCAGGATCTCGGGATCCTGTTTTCCTGCCTCATCAGAATGACTCACGGACACTCAGGTATTGGTTAACTGATTGGATAAATCAGTTCACTGGTGAATGTATGAAATGAATGAATGAATGAATGAATGAAATGGGTCAGTTTAGTGAGGGAGGTGAATCAGGAAGAATGACGGAAGGAGGATTTGAATTAATTAGTCCATGTACAAATGAGGAGGAGTAGCAAACAGACCCGTTAGCGGTGGGAGAACTCCAGATAATAAAATACAACAAGCACATGAGAGGGAACAACTTGGAATGGGGAAGGTGGGCTCCTGCATCATCAGCACACGCAGAGGGAGCAGAGCCTCACCTGCCTGGGTCCTCAGCTGGTCGTCTTCCTACAAGTCAAGCAGAAGAGCAAACATGTCAAAAGGGGATCAGATGGCCCCTGTGCAGGGACTACTCCCCAGGCCTGTCACCGCGTGCTGGAGGGCGTCCTGGCCGTCATCTACTCGGATCCTTCACTCGCAGGTGAATACAGTGCAGAGCAGTCGGCGAGCTTCCAGATGGTTCTTCCCACGGCAGGGACCTGAGCCCGAGCCTCTGAACCCGAGCACCTATTGCCTTTTCTGCTTTGGGTTTTGACAACACACCACCTACTCTTGTCGCGACGAGAGCCCTCAGAAGCACCACAGGCACAGCCACGTTACCGACGGAGGGAGGGGCCCCAAGAGGCAGGACAAGCTTAGAATTTCAGTGAGAATCTCACATGGTTTCCATCTTACTCAGGGGAGAACAGGAGTCCAGGATTAAACGCCTGAATAAATATGTAATTACCAACTGCGAGCCGGGGTGAAGCTAAACAACTTAGGGCTCCGAGGAAAGAATAAAATGAGAGAATTGTAGGCTGTGTGGCTGGCTGAAGCCTCTGGGGGAAAAAGACAGTTAGGCTGAGAAGTAGGAGAGATCCCACCACAAGCAGACGAGCGGGTGCCTAGGTGAGCGTTCCAGAAAGCGGAAAGAGCTCGTGACGTGCTCTGGGGATGAGAACGGAGGCACTGAGTTCAACTGGGGGGTGGTCGGCAGAGCTGGAGTTGCTAACTGTGTTTCTCTTCTAGTAGCTGACCTGTTATTTTTAGTAGAGTCAGAATTTTGGGTGAAAATTAGATCCCGGAAGCACCGGACATCAGTTGAGCCCCGACTGATCACACATGGGGGTTGAGGACTTGACCACAGACACGGGTACCGCTCCTGGGCTGGGGGTTGGGAGCAGATCTGCAGGCTGGGGGCTGGCAGGACGTATCCCTCCCCCACAGCATTCCTGTCTGTCCCCAGTCCAGCCCATTTCTGTGAAAACAAAGGTCACAGTAACAAAATACCAGAATCTATAAATACTAACCCATTCTTTTCTTGAGCCAACAGCAGAACAATAAGGCCATAATGGGACCAAGGGTGCCAAGCAGCCCCTCCAGGATTCCTGAGGCGAGAAGTTCCTTTCTGTCCTCCGTAGGCACTGAGGGGAGAGGTCTGCCTGTGAGCCAGCCTGCAGTAGGGCTGGCCTTTGGAGAGCAGACATCTCGGGTGTGGGCTGAGGCCAACGTCTGCTCTTCCCGGGCGAGGGGCGGGGGTAGCGGGGCTGACTTGTGTGATTTGCAGCTCATCACCCTCATGGCAGGAGGGAGGCAGAGCCTTCACGTCCTCTGTGCCCCTCAGCACACCTCCCGGGGCAGCACCACCCACGGACGCTCCATCGTGCGTCACACGGCACCAGAAATGCTGTGGGGTCCACGAAACTCTCCGGGACGCCAGAGAGGGACATTGGCCAAGACAGTTCAATGGCCTGAGCTGTACCTGTGACACCGAGGGTCACCGCCTCGCTGCGCTGGGCCCCCAGACCGTTGTCGGCCTCACAGGAGTAGTTTCCAGAACGTTCTGCGGTCAGAGAGAGGTTGAAGGACGCTCCTCCTCCAGAGGGGGCCGAGCTGCTCCCCAGGATGACGTCCTCGAGGTAAAACCGGTACCGGATCGGGGGAGAGCCGCTCTGGGCCTCACAGCGAAGCTCCACCACGTCCCCGGGGAAGGCCTGGCCCCCGGGCACTCTGAGGGTGAGGACGGGGCGGGACGCTGGGCCTGCGGGAGACAGGGGCTGGTGGAGAGGGTCTCCCTACCGTGACAGACTCATAATCCTTGCCCACAGAGGCTCAGCCCCGTTGGTCATCCCCACGGTGCCCCGGGGAACGTGGAGCCCAGCGAGTGGGGGTGCTGGCAGGACAGAAGCTCCTGGGACTCACTTCTGACAGTGACGCTCACCAGCTCGCTGATGCTGGGGCGGTAGCCGTTGTCGGCCGTGCAGAAGTACTTCTCTGCGTCACTGTCGGTCACCGCCGGGATCTCGAACTTGGCGGTGAGCGAGCGCTGGGTCTTCGTTTCCAGGTTCAAACCCAGGGCCCCTTTGTACCAGGAGAAGGTGATGTCCCCTGTGCCCTGGGTGGCCAAGCAGATGAGAACCAGCTTCTCTCCCTTCCGCACTTGTCCCCCTGGAGGCTGTGTCTCCAAGCTCACGTTCCAGACGGGGACGCCTACACAAATACAGGGAGACACCGGGGATGTGACAGTCCCGGAAGCACAGGCCTTGGGTCAAGTCGATAACCGCTGCTGCTCCGTGGTGGTTTCTGGGGGGTTCGCTGCTGGCTGGGGGCGGCCTCGGCCAGGTGGACAGTGTGGGGTGAGAAGGCCATACTGTTGCATGGTGGCTGCAGCTCCCCTCCCTTCCCGGGGCAGTGGGGCTCCCAGGGCCCTGGCCTCTCCAGCCCACACTCTGCAGGGCACGGGACTACGGCGGCCGATCGAGCTGTCTGGCCTCAAATGCTGGCCCCACGTCTTACTGTGGGTGCTTGATCCAACCGCTTCTCTTGTCAGACTCAGTGTCCCATCCGTACAATGCAGGGGGGGATACTAGCTGTCTCCTACAGTTGGGACAGTCCCATGACCTAGCGCACGTGGGGCCTAGAGCCGGGCCGGCTGCGCGGTGGTTCTTTGCTCTTGTCCGGCCTCACCAGTGTTGAGTTTTGAGCAAGGGTGGGAAAGCCAACCTTCTGGAGGTATTCCACTCCTCTTTCTGGCACCGTGGACGCATCGTTGTCTGAGAATGGGGAGGACGTTAGCCCCCCAGACCATGGAGTGACACGGGTCAGTCACAGAACGCCCCCTCCTCCTTTCTTTCAAAACCAAGCCCCAGCTTCGCCTCCCATAGCCTCGGGCCCAAAGCCGGCCCTTACCATGCGGGTCTGAGTTCTCCCTTCTCTGTAGCTCCCGTGACTCCCCACCATAGCCACACGTGTCCCCCCTGGGGAGGGTGCCGCCAGAGGTCGGGATTTTGCAGGTATTTGCTCCCGCTCTCCAGCACAGGGAGGATGCCGTGAGGGGCTCCTAAGTACTCTCCTGGGCACTTGAGCAGAATTAGGGAGAATAGGAGCAGATCCCTTATGGACTCTGAGAAGGAGAGAAGCTCCAGCATGTCTCCACCAGCTCCTTCCCCCCAGGGGAGAGCAGCCTTGGGCCCCCGGCCCTGTGTTAGTCCCCCGTGCAAGCCCTGGTCTCACCTTGCACCTGTATCTGAATCCTGGGGCTCCAAGCGACTCTGATTGCCGAGGTCTTTGCTTCACACCGGTAGAAGCCTGAGTCTTCCCTCCACACGGTGGGAAACTGGAGCTCTGGGGAGCGGCTGCAGCCCTGCCCCAGGGCCTGGTTCTCTCTGAAGAAGCAGAACTGGACTGGGGCATCCAGCTTCTGAGAAGCGGCCTGGGTCTCACAGGTCAGGGTCATCGAGCCCCCCTCCTTGGGCCGAGAGGGCCTGGCTGTCAGAAGCAGCGCTAGAGAGAGGGACGAAAGACAAATCCCAGGGCAATGGGTTTCAGAGCTCCTGTCAGAGGCACACTGAGCTCTCAGTGTTTGGAACAAGGCGCGTCGGGTGCAGAGACTGCCCCCCACTCCAGCATGGCCTGCCCCTGTGCCATGTCTCCACCCCTCCCCATAAGGCAACCTCTACCTTCTGCTTGCTTCCCACTCTTTGACATTTCCATCCACTAACTAAAAACACCTTTTCTGGACACAGGGCAGGGCGCCGACCACTGTTACTGGAGGTGGTGAAGCCTGGCGTTTCAGGAAAAGTGAGTGTGTTTCATTCATTCTTGCCGTAAACCATGTCGGTTATCTTCTTCTGCTCGCTCCCCCTGGCATCCCAGAGCCACGCACTGTCTTTCAAGGACAGAATGTGACACGGGATGATCGGCCAGTCGGGGAAAGATTAGAGGAATTTAATGCCTCTTTACTGAACCTCTCCTGCCCGTTACTGCTGCTCCCAATGGAAGGAACAGGTGTGCGCTTGCCCATGCGCAGCTCCCCTGCTCTGCGGCTCCGTGCAAACCTCGTGCGAACCACGGCCGTCAGGGCAGTTTCATTCCATACCCTGAGTCTCAGGGATGTCTCCCTTTTCAGCCATAGGGACTCTTCTCTGGATGCACGACAGATGGGCAAAGCTGGGTCCTGCCTCCCCTCCTCTCCGTCTGCCCGGCCGCAGCGCCCGGCGAGATGTCGGATCCCGGAGGACACCAGCTCTCGAAGTATTTGTTTACCCAGCGTCAGAGCCTCTGCTCAGATAAAAATGCCGAGTGTTCTGGATCCCGAGAGGGGCTGCTGCCGCCACACCTGTCAGCCTCAAGCCTTGTTACTGGGATGCTTTACCCTGGGACTTTGTAAACTGTTCCAATGTTGGTACCAGAAGGTTCGCCTGGAAT
Source organism: Mellivora capensis (assembly GCA_004024625.1). Lineage (NCBI taxonomy): Eukaryota > Metazoa > Chordata > Mammalia > Carnivora > Mustelidae > Mellivora > Mellivora capensis. The sequence continues at coordinate 75,815 of PISX010003526.1, forward strand.
TCCTGGCAGGGTGGTCCTCTCTCCCGGGAATCCTGCAATCCCCAGAGGACCGAGGACAGAGAAAGGCATCTAGGCACCCATTCCCCACTCTTCTGAATGGGGCTGGTGGTGTGGAGGGGACACCGGACAGGGGAGTTTGCAAGGCCTGGAGCTCGGTCTTGTAGCTCCGAGCTTGTTTCAGAGGATTCTCAGACTCCCAGGCAAACTTGGCAAATTCCTGGTAGTGGAAGCTTTGTTTCTTCCAGATGTGGATTTGGATCTATGCTTGGGCTCAGACTGGGCGCTTAAGGGGTAGAAGCGGGATCAGGCACAGAGTGTGTCGGCATTAACCCACGGCCTGAGTTCCACTTGGATGAACTTTGGGAGAGCATCCCAGAAGCCTGGGCTGGTCCCGAGTATTTGTGCAGAGCCGTGCTCCCCGGCCGTGTGCATGGGCTGTGTTCTTCGGGGGGCTGGAAGCTCCTTCGAGACCTGCGGGTAGTATTTTCCGCGTAAGAGAGCGGTTCTGATGTATCCTGGGTTGAAATGCTCTTTAGCCCAAGATTCCTTCTGGGAGAAAGCTTCCTCCACTCTTCATCTGGTAGAAGCAAGACCTCGAATGAGCGTCAGAGCGATGGGTTTGTGCCAACCAGAGAGAGAGAGAAGTCACATGGGTAACAGCTGTGGCTACAGAGCAGGGCTGGAAATGGGAGGGAGACAGAGAGCTACTTGGCTTTCCCGTGGTCCGGGGACCAACTGTCACGTTCTCTATGGGTGTGTGATGGCGGCGTCTCCTCCATCGCTCCTGGGGGAGCACCTCATGGGAAGACACGAGGGCCTTGCCACCCCGTGTCTGGGAGGACGACGAGTCTTCTAATGTCCGTCCTCCACGCTCTGTGACTTCCTGTGAAACAGCCTCTCCCTTCCTGAGCTGCGACTTCCCACAGACAGGATTGTTTCAAGAAGACCTGCTCCCCTGGCTGACCTGAACACAAGCAGCCTGGTTCCCCGGGAGCCGCTGCCACTGGCCACTGTAGACCTCAGCGGCTGCCACCGGGGCAGACAGCGCCCCTGGGCGGCTGCGCAGGTTGGGCCGTGAAGAGGAGAAGGACTCACCTGCAGCCGCTGGTTCGCAGGGGGGAGCTAGGAGAGAATTTAGGACAGGTCGGTACGGGCGCAAATTCTGAACAGGCAGCCCCTGCAGCCTGGCTGACCATCCCCAGTGCGGTTCTCCACGTGCCCTCCTGCAGCCGTCCCCCTCCCTCCTCCTTCGCCTCCTCCCCTCTCCCTTCTCTTCTATGTCCTCCCCCTCCTTCTTCCATCTCCCTCTCCCTATCCCTCCTCCTCCCCCTCCCTCCCTCTTCCCTCTCTCCTTCCTCTCTCCTGCCCACTATTCTCCTCCCTCCATCCCTCTTTACCTCTGTTCCCTCTCCTACGTACCCCATCACCACACAATTCCCTTTGTGATCAGGAAATCCTTCCCAATCTTTGCTCCTATCTGTGGTTAGGGTGGTGCCTTCATTCCGTGGCTCCTTCGAGCCCTGGACTCTCATCCCTCCTCTCAAATGTCCAGATGACTCCAGCCCGGGCTGGCCAGCCGCAGTCACAGCAGCCAGGCTCCTGCTCTCGATGCCCTTTATTCACCAACGTCCCAGTGGAGGAGGCCCACAGAAAGAATTCAGATTTCTCCCAAGATTCTCCCATACCTCAAGGGTCTGACTGTAGTATTGCAGCATAATGCTCAAGAACAGAACATTCTGGGAGATGCAGGCTCTGCAGCCAGAAGACAGAGCCCTGAAGCCTGCCTCTTCCCCTTACAAGCTGTGCTACCCCAGGGACAACGCTTCACCTCTCTGTGCTCCTCTTTCCTTTTCTGTGAAATGCAGGTAATCATAGACCTCCCTCAGAGTTTCTGCAAGGATTAAATAAGTTCACGTCCATAAAATGCTTAGAATAATGCTTGGGATTTATTTAACATTCAGCAAACATTACTCATTATCAGTACCCATGTGGGCGCATGTTTAGTCTGAGTTGTGTAGCCATTTGAACTGAAAAGCTGGTGTGACTAATGTGTGCCTCAGGTAGGAGAATGGAATCGATGGGGCTAGCGTGAAAATCACATTTTTTATCCATCCGTACTACAAATGGTTTCAAGCTCTTATGGCGGCATGCCAGGGCTTGTGCACGGGCTGGGGTTGCAGGAGCGAGTGCAAGCAGCAGGCTTCGCTGTCCAGGAATTTAGGGAGAGAGAGCGAATTGAAAAATCAGCATAGAGCCGGCCTTGAGAGAGTGATCAGTGTTACAGGAGGGAGAGGCTGAGACACAAGTCCGAGGGTCTTAGGACGGTCTTGACTCTTTGGAAAGCTGTTAACTGAGTAGAAAACAGAATGAAAGTAGACAGCTGCCCTCTGAGTGTGTGGGGATGAGCACCCCCAACATAGAACTAGCCAATGCAAAGCATGTGAGAAGGAATGAGCTTGTGGTGAGGTGGGGAAGAGAAGGTGGTGCCCTTGGAGCTGACAGAGGGGCAGTGGTGGGCACTGGTGTGGTGGAGGTGGTCAGTCAGTCACGGGGGGCTCCCTGGACTTGACACCAGGTCTGGATTTCATTCCAGGTATGATGGGGAGATGTGGGCAGTTCTGACTCCACTTAAGTTTGTAAAATCACTCTTGTCCTGGGAGAAGGGCAGACCACCGTCATGCAGGAGAAGCAGGGAGGACACTAGTGGCAGTTTAGTCTGGAAGACAGGACACCAGCTCGGGCTAGGCAGGGCCACCGTGAAGGGCCAGAGTCCAGTATAAATTTGAAAGTAGAATCAAGACTTACTTATGGATTGGAGGTCACGTGTGGAGGAGAGAGAGGAATGAGTGTAAGTCCTAGATTCTTGGTCATAGCCACGGGAAGAGTGGAGGTGACATTCGGGAGCATGGCACGGTCACCCGGAAAAGCAGGGTAAGTTGGGGGAACTCACAGGAGATCAGGACACGCGTTTGGCTGTGTGGAGTGTAACAGGTGAGTGGCTGCTGAACGCATGCAAGGTGCTCGGAGGAGAGACCAGAGCTGGGGACACAAGCTTGAGTTTAAGGTCAAGGCAGCACAGGAAGTGTCTGAACCGGGCGGGGACGTGCACATGGACGGAGCGTGAGATCTGGCACCAGCCTGGGACAACTCCAACCTCTGGTGGTCAGGAAGCAACAGGTGCTGAGTTGGAAAGAAACCCAGTAGCCTGTAGTGTTCCAGAAGCTGAGGGAAGAAGTGCTTCCAGAAGACGGAGTGAGGGACCACTTGGGAGAGTCCAAGTTAAAGGAAGCTGAAAACAGAGCCCTGGCTAGGGTGACAGGGAAGGGGTTGGTGATCCCAGCAGGGGCAGGATTGGGGACGAAAGGTGGACAGCCATGGCCAAGAGTGAGAAGGACCTGTTAGCACCGAGAACCAACCAGTGGTCGCCGGGGCTTAGGGACCAGGGGGCCCCAAAAGGATGGAGGCCAGGAGGGAGTGTTTGAGGAGATGGAAATGTTCTGCATCTTGATGGTGTGGGAGCTCACATGACTGCAAATCCTTCTGGAAAATCAGAGCTGCTGTATCATAAAAGTGAAAGTTAATGTGATGTAGGTTAAAAGTGAGTTTAACACAGGAAGGGCGGGAGGCGATGGGGCAAGCCCAGCAGCTCTCTGGACATTTTGTGAAAAGGAGCGGAACACGGTTACGGCACATTTCCATCGTCTTAGGGGAAAAGACATGGTGGCGTGATTGTGTGTTTACCGGACTAACCCAGGATGAAGAAATGTGGTGATGGCACAGGGAAGGTTCTGAGAAAGCGAGAGCATTAGGAACTCAGTGCATACAGGAGGAGTCCCGTCCTGCATGGGAGGAGGGACGGTGTTGTCCTCACCGGGGACAAATGGCGGGGGTCGGCGGACTCACAAACACGCAAACATGGCTGCAGAAAGGTGAGGACATTGTCTTCTGATGGCTTTCATTTCCTCAGTGACATGCAGCAGGATTATAAACTGAGAGAAAGAAGAAGTTTGAGGAGTCAGAGAAGGTGGGAGATAGTGGTCTGAGGGCCTGAGTGGGAAGGTGTGGGAGGGTCTCTGGCCCTGCAGGGGCCACCAGAGATGTGTGCCCCGCATTTAAAGGGATGTGAGTCCACAGGATGGTGCCTTTTGTGTGAAGTCACACGCAGCTGCTGGGGCACTGGTGTGAAGCCCACGAAGAAGCTGATGGAGGGTGTAGACAGGGGAGTGTTGGGCCAGCCCCAGCATCTGAGCTGAGTCGGGGGGCATGGAGGACAGGAACAGGCCGTGAAAAACCCCAATCCATGGGGTTGGGAAGGGAAGTTGCAAATGCCGTGTGGTCATAGGGTGGGGTAGGGGTGGGGTGCCAAAAACAGGGATTTGAAAGCAAGCCGTTGTTGGCGAAGATCCATTCTAGGTAGGGATGAGGGTCCAAGGACACAAGACAAAGGAAAGGATGTTGACAGTGAGGACAAGGGGCAAAGAGCCCAGTTTGCTGTGGGAACCACCCCCGCAGCTATCCACAAGATTGAGAACAGAGACAGAGTTCACATCGGAAGGAAGAACAGACACTCAACACTTCCTATGAGATAAAAAGTGAATCGATAGTTTTCCAAACTCCTGGCTTTCCAGTCTTTCCCACTTGCTGCCCGACTCCGAGCCACAGGTTGGAGGCCGAGGTCCTGGCCTCCGTGGGTGCAGGCAGAGACCTTGGGAGGTCCCGCCCGGACATCCTACTCACCGCACATCAGCAGCAGCCCCAGCAGCATGAGGACCGGCTTGGGGACTGTCCCTGGAGATTTCTCCTCGAAGGAGGAATCCAGCTTGACAGAGGGTTGAGGAAGCCGGGATGGGAACTAGAGGAGTGAGAGCCCTCCCAGGGCCCCCCTCTGTCTGCTCTCCGCAGGCGCCTGAGACAGCTAAGGACTCTCCTTCTTGTGGCTTCGTTCCATGTCCACAGCTGACGACAGTGCACGTTAGCACATCAGGGCCCCCTCAAGAGCTCAGGGCTGTCTCCAAGGACGGTTCCCAAAGGTGATTTCTGACGTGGATGAGCGCTCCCCGGACTGCGGTCCTGCCGAGGGCGGTGGGCGCTTTCCCTGTGGGGAGGTCCGTCCCCAACACCGCGCCTGCTCCGCACGTGAACGGCCAAGCCAGGGCCTGAGGGCTCTCACCGGGGTTACGGGCAGGACCTGACGGACTGTGCTGGGCTCAGGGTCCAGCTGTTTGTAAGGTACGGCCTCCCGCCCATATTTAGACTTTCACAGTGTAGCAGTCAGTGAAGCAGAAACAGATGAGAAACAGAATCACAGGAAATTATGGCCTGGGGGGATGTTTGTAAGTGAAATACAGGAAATAAGCTTTTATGCAAATTAGCTTCTGGGCGTTGGGGACAGTTTGCCATGATCACCTGGCATGTGTGGCGGCGGTCCTCCCCTCCCCCACATCAGGTGAGTGTCATCTCGTCCATCCCCCCTGGAGCACGCTGGGCTCCTGGTCCTGGGCACCGGGAGCCTGTGTGTGATTCAGGCCGTGCTCGTAAAGAATAAACCATCTCAGGCTCCAGCACCTCTTGAGTCTTTGCGGATCTAGGACTAAGAACCAGATAACGCGTGGAAGCAAAAACAGGGGACGGGGCAAGACGCCGTTTGGTAGCGATGCCCAAGTGCGGGTGTGGAGTTCCAAGAGAGGCAGGAGAAGAGATGCTCGGGGCCCACGGGGCCAGTGCTGAGCCAGCTGCGGGAGGAGGGAGCAGCGCTGGAAACTGACTGGAGGCCCGCGCCCGGCTTTGTTCGTGGGCTCAGGAAGGCCTGCCTGCGCGTGGGTTTGCCCCGTTTAAACTTCAGGACTGAGGCTTCTGGTGGGTACACGCTGCGTTCCCCTCTCCGTCTGCGCTCATGCGCTCCCCTGCACGGCTCTTTCAGGTTTAGGCCTCTCCCCTCCGGCTGCTCTGGTTTAAGGCTGCACAGTACTCGGTAAGCTCCCTCACGTTTTTACTTCTGTTCACTCCTGACGCACACACACTGAGAAAGCTGGCGTGCGTGTGAAGTGTGAGACCGTCTGAGGCGAGGCCAGCCCGTGAACCCACACACGGAGATGCCGGTGGGGTGCGTGGGGGGGAGGTCTGACGCGGAGGGGGTCACTGGGGTTCCAAAATCAGGACAAGGCTTTTCGCAGGAGGATCTGGTGCTTCTGTTGGGAAATCTGTACCTCGGGTCCACACAGCCGTGATGAGGACACAGAGGTGCCAGAGCTCACGGCCGAGGGGGCATCCGCGTGGCTCACCAGCTGTATCGAGCGAGCAGGGCCTCACTTTCTGTAGGGGAGGCTGGCGTGGTTAATTCTGGGTCAGCTTGGCCAGCCACGGTGCCCAGCTACGGGCGTGAAAGGAGGACTCTTCATCCCCATGTATTACGGGTGCAGCCAGCGGGGCCCGCAGAGAAGAAACCTGTTTCAGGTCCCTCTTACAGATCGGATTACTGCTTCCAGCTCTCGGCTTCCTTCTTGTAACGGAGTCAGAAATGTTCTCTCGTGACCAAGCCACTCACGCAAGTATCTTTCGGGAGGAGGGAGGTGCCTGGAGGAGGGAGCTCTGGCTCGGCTCCACGGCGGGCTTCAGGCCGTGAGGTGGGCGTGCAAGGCGTTGCCGCTCCCCGTCGGATGCGCAGCACTGGCATGGTTAGGCTGGGCTGCCCGTTCGATCTACTTTCCAAAGTGAGAGGACAGAGGGAACTCGAACCCTGCCCACAGCCCGGAGCCCAGCCTGGCTGCGCCCAGCAGAACCTCAACTGGCCTGCAGCCCTTGGTCAGCCTGGGCAAGAAATAAACGTTTGCTGGGAGCCGGGACACATTGGTGTAGTAAGAACCACGGGAAAAGAGAGCACATTTCTGCAGATTTGTGGCTGGGCAACCACATGCATTATCACTTTGATTCCATCTTCAAGTTAACATTACCCGTGCGTTTACAGGGCCTCTGCCATGGACGGTTAGAGGTACACATCCAGTGCTCCTCCTGTTCCCATAGTCAAAGAGATTTTCTTCTCCATGTCTCAGGAAGAAAATTATCAAGGGGATTTGACTAACTGATAAATTTAGGAGAAGCAACTGAGTGAGAGTGGCTTGATGCCGCCTGGGTTTTCTCCTTGAGAAGACAGGCCTCACCATGCTGTCATCGGTCACCCTCCAATATCAGCGTCCGTCCCTGCTGCAGAGGCCCAGGGCTGTCCAGTCGCCCCGGCCGGATGGTAAACCTGCCTTGTGTAGTGCTGACTTATGAGAACCCATAGAGGCCCCACAGCTAAGCCACTTCCTCCAAAGTAATTTTTACTGGTAAGAAATCTGAAGTTTGCCTCCTTCCACATGGCACCCATTACCTTCCCCTCGTCCTGTGCTTGGGCGAGAAAGAGAGGGGTGTGACCTGTCCCCGGAAGACGGCAGCACCTGCCACGCACTGATTACGGCCTGAGGATCTGGAGGTGAGAAGTGCATGTTCCCCAAGTGCTGAGAATCCAGAGTGCGGCAGGCGAGAGATGTGTGAGCAAACCGAACACTGGGAAGTGCGAAAATCGTGATGGCTGAGCCAGTCCTGGTCGAGGGGCAAGAGCAGGTGTCGGGAAAGGGGAGGGTCTGCAGAGGGTGTGATTTCCGGGGATGACTGGGATCTCCACTGGCCGTGCAGGCGGGGAGGGAAGCCCTGTGCAGAGCCTAGTGGGTGTGCGGCTCGAAGTCATGAAACAGCGAGGTGTTCTGCTGGGGTAGTTGAAGCTTGATTGTTGGAACAAAATGTGAGGTACCGACAGCAGGAGGCCGGGGAGATGGAGGGAGGAGGAGAAGCCACAGCAGGTCTGTGCGCTGCGCTAAGAACATGGGCTCTTCAGGGAGGGGGAGGGGCCGTGGGACCAGGGGCTGGAGAAGGCACCTTGCATCGGAGGCAGCGTTTGGCCATGGCCGTGAGGTTCGAAGGACACACTGTTTGACCATCTGATCGTCCCCCGGAGCCAGAATTTTGGGATTTTATGTAAAACCTACTAACTTCTACATGCTGGAGAGTAATATTTAAAAATTGTTTTAAAACAAAGCATTTCTGTACAGCACCACAGCTGTGCGACCTCCGCTCTGGCTGGCACGTGGGACGGCAAGGGAAGACACAACTAACTACCCAGAAGATGAAAAATCTGGGGACATACTGAGTCTGCGCATTTCGAAATAGAAAGTTTACTCATTTTACAAATTAGGAATCTGCAACTCAAAGATGTTGGGCAATTACCAAAGCTTTACCGGTGGTAAGAACTACGGTTGGTGTGACCCCCTGACTTCACCTTACCCTTGATTGTGTCCGCTGGCCAAGACAACAGCGCCTGACCACACGCGGCCCCTGAGCACCTGAAGCCGAGCTAGTCCAAGCTGAGAGGCCCTGTGAGCTCAGTTCACACGGTAGGTTTTAAAAACTTGAGAAAAAACCCAAAAGAACTTGAAGTGTCTCATTAATAATTTTACATCAATTATATGTTAAATGATAATACTTTATATATAATAAGTTTAAAAATGTTAAAATTAAACTTTTAATTCCACCTGTTTCCTTTTCGTTTTACTCTTTTCCAGTATGGCTGCCAGCAAATTCTACGTTCTGTGTGCGGCCCCTCTTACGTGTCCGCTGCATGGAGCGGCTCAGCCCAGCAGGAGGAGGCTTTCTCCCTCAGCCCACAGCCAGAAGGCAGGCAACACTGGCCTGGGCGTTGCCTGTGTCAAGCTCCCACAAGATGTGATGCCCCCACGTCAGAGTAGAAGAAAAACACTGAGAGGGAAAGTCCGAGTTCGGGGAAGAGCAGAAATGGCAGCATCTCCACAGAACGTGCTGTGCCTGGGGTCCTGCATCAGGAGAAGGTCAGAGATGAGGACCTTCTTGCAATTTTCAGAGCGTTGCCATGAATTCAGATCAAACTGTGGGCCCATCCTATAGATTACTCATGGCCTCGGTCGTCTTCCCAAGAGCAGGCTGCTGGCTGGTCCTGCTGAAGAAGTGGTGGGGAAACGCCCGGTGGAGTGAGTCGGAATCAGACCGCTGGGACCTTGGGAGTTTGCTCCTCGGGGGAAGAGAGTGTTGCCCTGTGGGCAACAATATCCCACTTTCCATACACCTCCGTCTTGCCAAATACAGTTCTCAAGTATAAACCAACCCTCAGTGCTAAAATGGACACAGAATTTTATCATCCAAACCAGGACACTTTTGGGAGAGGAAATGTCTACTAAAAATTATTAACAGATTAGCTGGCCCTCAGCAGACATCAACCCTCCTGTCCTAAGAGAACAGGGACCAAGGCTTTTTATGACTTCACCAGAAAGCCTTCCTCTACACTCATGCTTTCAGGCCTTCCCTCTCTCCTCTGATAACCAAGGATCACCCCCAGTGTTTCCCCTCCTGCTTTTCTGACATGACAGGGCTCCCCTCCTGTGTCTCTGGGATAACCGCTGGGGATACGTCTTGTCACTACTACTGATGAGATGCGTCAGGTCACAGTTCCTGTGGAATCGCTCACAGAGAGGGAGTCCAACAGAAGGGTCACTCAGAGACCGATGTTTGCCCCTCTCTTCCCCAAGTTAGCAAGACCGAGCCGCTTTCCAGGCTGCCAGTGTGCATTGTCCACACGGACGTCTACCCACTCACCGGGGACGTTGGTGTGGCTTGGGTATGCCAAGTCAGTCAAGAGCCGATCAACTTGAGACGTCCCAGAAAGAGGCTGAGAGAGCAGCCTGGACAGGACGTGGCTGGAGGCCATCAGCTTCTGATGACTGAAGAGAGGCCGTGACCTAGAGCTGGACTAAGGACTAGAATTCAGGGATATGCAGCCAACTATATGTCGTAGGGGGGACCCTCTTATAGGTCCTGGCCCTCGCCTTTTCAGATCCATATCCTGATGCTGTAAGTGCAGTGAGAACTGGTTCATAACTAATAAACGGGCTTCTCTAACCTCACACAAGATGAATAAATGGTCGCTCTCTTAACTTTAAACCAGGAATTTGGTTAGGGTTATTTTGGTTAGCAGTACCAAGGCCAGTGAGCTAATTCAATCCAAATTTTAAAGACATAATACACATAGAAAACCACAAGAGAGTCCTAACGACAGATGGCGGGAGGTGGGCGGGGGGGTGGGCTAGATGGGGGAGGGGCACTAAGGAGGGGACTTCTCGTGACGAGCTCTGGGTCTTGTATGTAAGTGATGAGTCACTGGGTTCTACTCCTGAAACCAACGTTGTCCTATACGTTAGCTAACTAGAATTTAAATAAAAATTTGGAAGAAAAAATTTGCATATATATCTATATATGTATATTTACATATATCGACACATAAAATGTATATTAAAAGTATACAACCGTGTGTCCCAGAACCCCAAAACTAAGAATGCAGTTGGACACAAAAGAGAAAGAGACAAGAACTAGACCCAGAAGATGCTGTCTGGATTCTCCCTGTCTCTCATCTCTGTTCCTTTCTGCTTCATACGTCCAGCGTGTGTCTGTGGAACGGCTGCTTCGCATTCTCTGATCCTCCTGGTATGTGGAAAATGGCCACCCGCAGCTCCTGGGCTAACTTGCTACAAGTCCGGCTACTCTCAGCCACAGTTCCCGTCTCCTGGGGACGGCTGACCCACGCAGCTTGGGACAGATATCTGCTTGCTGTACCAGCTAACTGTGGCCAGGAGGACAGGACGGTGTTGTTTAAAAACACTCCTTAGTTTTTACCCAAAGGAGTTGAGAACACGTCCACACAAAAGTCTGCCCACGGACATTCATAGCAAGTTCACTCATGGTTTCCAAAACTGGGAAGCAACCGAGATGTCCTTCCGGAGGTTAATGGGCAAATAAACTGTGGTCTATGCAGGCAATGGGATACTGCTTGGTGCTAAAAAAATACAAGCCTTCAAGCCATGAAAAGACACAGAGGAAACGTAAATGCGTACCACTGAGCAAAAGGAGCCAGTCTGTGAGGGCTATGTATGGTTGACTCCAATTCCGTGATGTTCTGGAAAAGGAGAAAGGGTGAGAGACCATAGAAGGATCGGCGGTTGTCAGGACTTTGGGGGGGAGAGGAATGAACAGGCAAGCACAGAGGACTTTACATGAGTTCTAGGGAAATAAACTTACTGTGCGTGACATTATGATGCTGGATACATGTTTATAAATTTGCCCAAACCCATAGAACGACACCAAGACTGAACTCCAGTGTAAACTATGGAATTTGGGTGGTGATGTGTCAAAGCCGTTCGACTGTAACATACGCACTCCCCGGTGAGGAATGTTGACAAGGGAGGGTCTGCGCACATGTGGAGGCAGCAGGTGTGTGGGAACTCTCTGTATCTTCCTCTCTATTTTGCTGGGAACCTAAAACTGCTCTTCAGGAAAAAAAAAAAAAAAAAGTCCGAAAACACACACACGCAATGTCCACAACGGACATGCTGGGTACGGTTAAAAAACAAAGGCTCAGGAGACCGTCGAAAACAAAATATGATTCCTTCATACTAAAGATACAATTATGAGTGGCCCAGGGGGTCCAACCCCTGATCAGCACCAAATACGAGATAGTCAGAGGCGCCCCAGGAAGCGGAGTGTGCATCTGGGCGCTTGTTGGAGAGCTCCGAAGAAAGGGGACTGATTTTGAAAACTGTTTATGTCTGTCTGTGTGAGTTGGGGTAAGCTGTGTGCTGTTAATAAGCGCTCCAAACATCTCCCTGGCCTGACACAGGTCTCCTCTGTCTCACAGTCGGCGGAGACTGGGTGAGGGCCCGCCAGCCGGTCATTCAGAGGGCCCCACCTGCCCCTGTGTCCCTGGGGTCTTCGCTGACGCGCCAGCAGATGGGGGGCGGGGGGAGGGAGAGCGTGAGGGAGGCAAGCTCTGTCAATGGTCTTGATGGGAAGGTGTCACGTCCACTCTGAGAACTGGCCTCATGACCCCGTCTATATGGGAGAGACCTCTGGGAGCCTTGGACGCTTGGAGGAGCCGGGCACCATAAGGCAGCAGGTGCCAATGGGGGCTGAGTGTGGCGACTCTAGTTGCCTCATGGTGACTTCAGGGGCTGGCACCCTTCTACTGGGGATGGCGCCCCAGCTGCCCCAGGCTGTGGGACGATGTATGTGCTGTGGGCGGGACAAGCAGGGTCACAAGGCACATGTGGCTTACAAGCCCTACCTGCCTACCCAGGGGACACTATTCCACTGACGACAGAGTGAGGAAGTTGCCCACAGTGTCTTCTACCAAGACAGACCTGGGAGCCCTGTGTGCTGGCGAGGCCCCGGACCCTGCCAGAGAGCAAGTCCAGGTGGGCACTGATTGTGGCCAGCGTGTCGCTGCTCCTCGGGGGGTTTTCAGGGCGGGGGCTCTCTGTGTACTGGGGAATCTGCAGGAGGCCATGGTTAGTCCTCAGCCCCACAGGCCTACAAGGGCCCCATCGGCCCAGGCCAGAGGAACGGGCGCACACTGCACAGGTGTGGGCCCAGGAGTGTGGGGTGCCTAAGGACCTGGACCCTCGCAAAGGTGTCAGGGAGAAGGTGCAAACCAGCTCACAATCCCCGGATGTGATACCATACCAGGATGCACCCCCCCAAATGCAGAGCTCCAGGTGAGCGCTCTACTGGCCTGGGCCTAGCTGGGGTGCTGGCTGGCATACCTCCTGGTAAGAGGCCCCTGGAGGAGACAAGGGGCGTGTCTGGGGGGATGCAGCGGCGTCTGAGTGCTGGCAGCCAGGGTCACATACTGGCCTGCCCAGGCTCTGATGCACGGTTTCCTCGGAGCCCACCGCGGACGTGCCCTCCGCCCTGACAACAGGCCTGGGTCAGCTTCTCAGCTTGCTGTCCTTCAGGGACATTATTCAAACTACTGCCAGCTCTTGCTTCTGGGACGGATTCCCTGTCTCTCCCAGGAGCTCTTCCTTTTGTCTGATTGGTTCTCAGGGGACTTATTGGAATGGAAGCAAATGAAAATTTAATACAGAAATTGAGGGAGATTTGAAGTCCCTTTTGTGACACTCCAACCCTGTCCACTCTACTGAGGATAAAACGGCTTTTCAGGCACTCGGTTCTGGCCGTCCAGTGGCCCTCCAGGTTCCAGCTACTATGTGGTGAAGGGAATAGGACCCTCATCTGTAGGGAAAATCAGGAGGAACTCATCAGATAAAGAGAGCTGATCAGATAAAGGCAGAATCTTTTCGCGTATATAGGGTAGATCCCAAAATGTTTTCCAAGGCCTTCTCTTCTCTACTGGGGAGCCCGATGGCTCTAGTTCCCATGCCAGGGAAGAGCCAAGAGGAGAGGCTCTGTAACACGCCTGATCCTGTCGGCAGGCAGGTTCTCTTCTGCCCAGGGGAGCCCCAGAGGCCGTCGCAGAAGAGCTGACACAACTGCTTCCCGGGGGCAGGGAAAGCACACAGCACGGGAGCAGCCGAAGAGACCGAGTCTGCTTCGTTAGGGAGCGGAAACGCAGGCCTGCAGCAGGGGCTCCGCTTAGCTGGAGTCCAAGGCTGCTGCGCTGTAGACTTAAGTCCTGAGCGTGGCACAACTGTGCCTTGCCTCACACTTGCAAGTGCCCCTGTCCGAGGGGATGCAGTGAAAGTGGTATCATCCTATTGGCAGGGAGCCCAACTCCCGCCCCCCCAACCTCAGCCTCCCCTCCTTCCAGAGGCAGCCTCGTTGCCAACACAGGTTTCCCTGGATCCGTTAGAAAACACATGTGACATTCTCCTTGCTAAAGAGCAACCCCGATGGCTGGCTGTGGCGGACGGTCACCAGAGGGGCTTTATTGCAGATACTGGGAGGGGGGGCGTGCCATGGCTTCCAGGTATCATGGAAGCATCCAGAATTACGGAACGCTACCCTGCTCCTGGAAGAACGTGCTGTCACCAAGAAGCAGAAGGGCAGTGAGGTGCCTGCCGTGGTTGTGATCACCTAAAGCATGAGAAAAAGAGCTAAAAGCCTCTAAGTTTTCCCCCAGGTTCCATGTAGTGGTCTGCTTTCTTTCATGCTCTCTACAGACACAGATGATGCCCAGCGATGGCCCATACTGGTCAGAGCACAGGGCTGGAGATCCCAGGCGGGATGAGAAGAGGCAGTACAGGCCAGAGCCAGTGTGGAAGGTCCAAGGCGAGGAGAGGGGGACTGTGATGTTGTCTTCCCGGCAGAGGGCATTCAACAGCTCCTGTCTCCAGGCGGTGATGGGAGTGCTTGGCTCTAGAGCAAGGCAGGGCACAGGGCTCAGATGCATGCTGGGGGCAAAGCGAGAGGCAGGTACAGCCTGCAGCCCGGGGCTCAGGCCAGACCAACCAGGGTCCATGAGAAGTAGGGGACACTTGGGACCTGTGGGCTTCTGGTAAACCATCAGGTAGGCCAGGCTACTGTTCTGCAAAGAGAAAAGAATGTACAGTAAGGATGGGACATGTCAGAAAGGATGATCTCATTCAAGCTCAATGAGGCTAGGAAAGAATATTGGGCCCAGAACAGGAAAGAGAAGCCCTCCCAGGCCCTAATCATACACACGTCCTGCACGGATGTGAACCAAGGTGGAGTCGGGTGCAGCCTCCCCAGGGCTCGCTCAGCCAGCGGCCACAGTGAACACATCTCGCCCTCACAAGATCACGGGACTCTTCACGGTCAATGGGACCAGGGTCTTTCCATTTTACAGATGAAAATAATGAGGTCCTGAGTAGTTAAGTGACTGTCTAAGTTAACAGAGCCTCAGGATGGCAGGATCAGCACTCAACCTGCAGCCTTCTAGGACTAAACCCCTCCTCTCCTGGGCACTTGCTGTTCATCCGGCCCTTGGTCAGCCTCCGCCCTCACTGGACTCCGCAGCAGGGTGCTTAAACCAAGCAGCCCTGCATTCCCACCCCGCCCACTGAGCTGGGCTTCAGCCCCCAGGGACTGAGCTTGCATTTCCTGGTTCAAGTTGGGGCAGGGCTTCCTCCTCCCGTCCCCTGATGAGGCCTAAAGTCTCCCCACTGTCCGGAAAGACTGTCTCCTGGGCATTTCCAAAGAGCCCCTCCCCTCCAGCCCCAGTCCCACAGGTTCATGTAAAATCCGTGGAGAGAGGTCAGGTAGAATGAGGCGGAACCATCTTCCGTGGTTTAAGGTCTGGGTGTGAGAGTTGGGGTCTTCTGGATGAACAACCCCTGAGTTCAGAGTTAGGACTGGTCACTTTGGTTATGTTCTATCATTTCAAAGCAATTTTTTATGATTTTGGAAAATTGTTTATTTTCTCTAATTCTCACTTGTTCATGTTTTCATATAAGGGTATAGTTTCTAAAACCTCTCTTGCCCTCACATCAGTAAGTCTGTGGTATGGGGCTCATTATTTGTTTCATCCTTATTTCTATTTATTGCTGAAATGCCTCACTAGTATCCCCTGAAGTACGCATAGAACAGGTGAGCACCGCAGCACGGGCCGCCATCCCTCCCCTCCCCTCATGACGTCCCCAGGAACTCTGCTCCAGGACTTACCTGCACAGACCACAGCCACGTCCTCTGCATGGTTGCAATTGTGTTGGCCCCAGAACCTGTGTGGACACTCCTCCAAGGACCTCTCCTTCCCTGAGCAAGCCACGTCGTCCAGCCAGATGCGGCCAGCCCCGGGGCCAAATCTTCTCCGGAACTTAGCAGGTGGAGAGAGGGACTGCCCACAGCCCAGCTGCCTGCATACCACTCGGTCCGCTGCTTCTCCCCAGCCATCGTCACAGACGGTGCCCCACTGGCCCTTGTGCAGCACCTCCAGCCTCCCGGCACAGGGGCTGTCTCCTTCTACCAGCTGCAGCTTAAAGGGATCTGCAGGTACAGGAGGGAGGGAGGGTGGAGGCAAGCAGGGGGACAGACAGAGGAACTGCTCTACATTCAGATCCCACTGGCACGTGAGACCCTCTGCCGAGTTCCCGTGCCTACATCTGCTTCTCCCGGCCTGACCGTGTGACCCAGGTCCCTTCCTAAACTAGGATTTTCCACTTCTCTGTCTAATTTATAAAACGCTAATATTTATAATATTATAAATATTATAATATTTATATTATTTAAAATATTATATAAAATATTATATAAAATATATTTAAAATAATATATAAAATATTATAATATTTATATTATTTAAAAGAGATTTTAATCTCTTTTTAAAAATCTTTTTTTAAAAGATTTTTAAAAATCAAGGAGCTCAACAATACGTGGAGGGCGGGCTCTGTCCCGGTTACGCAGAGTTCGGTGTGCTAATAGTTCACAGTAACCTGGGCCTTACCGCTGCCAAGACCACGTTCCTGCACAAAGGGAGGCATTCCTGTCAGCGTTTGAAAAAGCACCAGCGGGCGCCTGGGTGGCTCAGCTGGTCAAGTGCCCGACGCTTGATTTCATCGGACTCCACAACCGGAGAGGAGCCTCCTTGGGACTCTCTCTCCCCCTCCTCCCACTTGGGCTCTCTCTCTCTCTTTCAAATAAATACACTAAAATCTTAAAAATAAATAAATAGATGAGAAATGGCGAGCAGCACAACTAAGCGACTCTGTCCCTGTCCCTTGACGTGTGACCAGCTCTCTGTGGACGCTGGTTAGACGGAATCCAGTGTAGCCAAACCCAGGGATGAATGTAGTGTCCGACCTTGTGGGCTTTACCTTCACATTCCACCCACATGTCGTCATCGTGAGTGCAGTTGCTCTTCTCCCAGACCCCAGCAGGGCACTCCTCAAGGCTGCTTTCTTTTCCTGAGCATGATGCCTTTCTCAGCCAGATGGGCCCTTGGCCCTGGGTGGCTTTGTTGCAGCACTTCCGGGTCAGCACGGCCCGTCCACATCCCAGCTGCCGACACACGACCTTGGTGGCTGCAAAGCTCCAGCTTGCTTTGCACACAGTGCCCCACTGCCCTTGGTGCTTCACCTCTACCCGGCCCTGGCAGCGCTTGGGGCCATCGACCAGCCGCACGTTCTCTGGGACTGTGGGAAAGGAAAGAGGAGGTGTCTGTTCAAGCAAGAACATGGTCTTCCCAGAATAGAGACCCATGGGCATATCCCTCTGTTCTTGGTGTCTAGCACAAGGTTCTAGAGCGCTTGGCATTGTCCAGCAGATGCTTGTTGAAAGGGTTGGATGAGTGAATCGACAATGAATGCCATTTTTCAGTTCCAAATGAATTAATTATTTCTGTAACATTTTTAGTTTTTTAAATTATTTTCACATTTGTATTCTCATTTGTTCCTATAAGAGGTAAGTATATGGAGTGCATAGATTTTTAAAAAATAAAATGCAATAGTGACATGTACAATGTGTCTGAGCCCCAAAACTTCCTGGTTCATTTTCAACATTATCACCCAAGTATCATGGTTTAGTGCTCCCAACCTTCAATCTCTCTAACAAGTAGGAATGAGATCTCAGCATCAGGCCCAAAGGTTTGTTGGCTGTCTCCCTGGTAACAGTCGGCTTGGTGACAAAGAGAAGACAGGGACCAGCCCCTCAGGCAAATCACAGTCTAATGGGAAGTGCATGCAGAGAAGGGATTATTACTGCACAGAAGGCAAAGTGTTGTGTTGGTTTCCTAAAAGCATCTCTTGCCTGCTCTTTCGTTGGTGGAATCTTTGGGAGCTGGAAAAGCGTGCATTGTCCTTGGTTTTCTTAGGAGTGAAACCCAGGAAACATATATCATATGTTGCCAGCTCTTTTCTTCCCCACACATTCCCCTGAGCTCCCGACACAGGCTACGCTCTTCAACGAACACTTAGTGGTGGATGGGTCTGGGTGTGCCTGTGTGTGTGTTTGTGTGTTTGTGTGTGTGTGAAGGAGAGAAGCAGGCTCTCATGTAGTTGAGACTAAGCTGAATTCATTATCTCAAAGAGCAGGAAAAATACCGACGCTGCAGGGCCCGCAGTTGAGAAGGGTGGGATGTGAAGGGTGTGGAGCTAGTTAGCCACCTGTGAAGTCCACAGGGGGTTAAGACAGGTGCGCGTGGCCCACGGGTTGGGTGGAACAGGGTGCGGGGCTACGGTACTCACACCCACACACCGCTCCTGCGTCCTCCTTGTGGCTGCAGTCGAAAAAATCTTCCCTTTCACACTGAGACAGGCTCTCTTCCATGCCATTGCATTTGAATTCTTGGACGAAGATTTTTTGATCTTCTTGTGTCAGTGGTCCATATGCAGTACCGCTGATGGCCTTCTTGACCGCTCCACAACCCAGCTCCCGGCACACCACAGCTGCGTCGTTCTTGTCCCAGCCGTCGTCACACACCGTGCCCCACTCGTCGGCCCGCTGTACTTCCACCCGCCCTTCACAGCGGTGGTCGCCTCCCACGAGCCGCACTCTGAACAAAGACCCTCCAAAGGGATGAGAGCTTGGCTGGGCATCTGGAGGATGAGAGAGGACTCAGGCATCTCAGAACACTTCCACCACTCCCAGAGGGTGTGGGATGTTGGGGGCTGAGAAAGGAGGGCTTGAAAGGGAAGTGGAGGGAGAGGATCTTCAGGACCTCACTCCTAAGTTCTGATTCTGCTCCACTCCTAACTTACCCTGCCAAGAAACTCCACTTCAAGACACCTAGGTATATATGCTCACATCGCTAAGCAGTGGGAGCCCCGGGTCAGAACACAAGTGTAGAGATGGGATCTGTTGTGTTGTCTTTTCTTGACTCTGTCTCTCCCCATGGCAGCCAGACTGAGGCAGGCTCTCTAGATATAATTTGGGCTGAACAACCTCACTCTCTTTCTCTCCCAATATCCATGATCCCCCGTTACCCATCCTTGCTGCTTCTCATGACATCTTCCCATGCCCAAAAACCCAGCTCAGAGGAATGCAGAGAGCAGTGGGTGAAGGAAAGGTCAGAGCCTTGACCAGTCAGATTCTTAGTCTAGAGGGTTCTAGGGCTTAGGGTAGAAGACAGCCTCCCCAGAGCCTCCAGATAAGTTCTGAGGAATCCAGGACATGATTCTGCTTCCCAACCATAACTCTGAGGGTGGAAAGGCTAATGGAAATCTTTTTCCTTCTTCCACCGAGATACGGACATAGAATGGAGATGGCTGTGGGAGAGCAGAAAAGAGCCTAGCAGGCAACACACTTTTGTTGAGCACATATATACTACATTCCAGGTATTGGTTTATGACCTCAGAGCAGTGCTGCCCTCCAGGACTTTATATTTAAGAAGTCTGGGGGCAAACCCACAAGGACTCCAGCAGCCCCTGGGTGTCAGCACGTTACAGAAGAGCTGAATGGTCCGTGCCTACATGCAGTGGGGTAGTTGACATAGACAGGTCTGGGGCACATGGTGGGGTCACATGCAACTGCTGGTCTGTGGCCTACACTATTTCGAGCAGTGTCACCTATGACCACATAGGACATGTGGGTGACTCAGGCACCTGCACAAATGGAACATGAATTTAGAGGACCAGATCTTCCACCATCTATCTTGCCTCAGCTCTCTCTGCACAAACGCCCTAGAACCTGGAATCAACCCCAGAAGAAGCTTCTGAGTGAGAAAACCCTGAGCTGGTTGCTTTTAGAGTGCATTGGGAGTTGACATTTGGTTTGTTCGTCTGTTTTTGTGTCTCCTTTTCTTCCGTGTGTTTTCTGAGGGAAGAAGTGTGAGGAATGGAGACTAGAAATAGATTTTAAAATTTAACTACAAGAACTAAGAAAAGTTTTCATTTTTGCACACCTACATTTATAGGGCACAAATATAACTCAAGAAGAATCATCCAGAAATCGCATTTGGGTCATTGCAAGATTTGAGTTTAGCAGGCATTATTGTGTACCCCAGGAAACTCTAGCTAGCACATGTTATCAGATAGCACATGTTATCTGGTTTTGAATTGTAAAATTCTGGCTTTAAATGAGTTTTATTTTCCAGGGAAAGTAGGATTAGAAGACCTCCTTAGAAAGAAGAAACACATAAGAAAGAAACAGCCTAAGTGTCAAAGAAACCCAGCTGAGAAGAGATTTGAAAGCCAGAGAGAAGGGCAGAGGGGTCATTGGGACAGCTGCCTCCTGGGCAGTGTCTTCAGCCTACTTTGTTGGCTGACAGCTCGAGAGCAGGGCTGGGGGTAGAGAAGCAGTGACCTGGGCCGTGGGAAAGCTGTAGAGCTGTGGTCCCTGTACCGACAGCTAGGACAGCCCTGGACGCCACGGGAAAAAGATCACGAAATCTGATTGATGCGCTGAGAACCCAAGACAGCAATGTTGAAAGAATTGAATTATATTCTGCTGGTGTGGGGTCCCCCATGTCCACTGCAGAGTCCATGGCTGTCTCTTTTGGTAAAGCCTCTACCATCAAGAGAAAAAGGCCAATGGAATAATGTATAAGAAGCTGATGGTCCACGACCAACCACCTTGAGTCTGGAGATCACAGCCTTCCTCTTGACAGACCCATTATTTGTGCAGCTTATGCATGGTCCAAGGACCCCTTACTCAGGTGGCCAGTAGAGGCTGAAATCTAGCCTGCCTGCTGCTGACCAAACCACATGTTGCACACAAGTAGATGCATTTCTAGTTCAAAGGAGCCATGCATTTTGGCACAGGGACCTGGAAGTGGTAGAGCCCAGCAGGGCAAAAGGAAGTTCCTCTCCCAGATACGCTGGCAAGAGAGAGGTACCTTCTGAGCCCCCAAACAAAGCCATCTGTTACTTGGAGGTGGCCAAGAGTTTTAGGCCACAGAGTCCAAGTTGGAGGGAATCCCATTGCAGGAAACACCACCCAAATCCCTTTCAGGTTCTGGAGGTGGAAACCTATCCACATAGGACAGAGGGGGTGGATTGAGATACCAGAGAGGAAATCTAGTGAAGTTCTATTGAACTAGAGCCTCTATCCATGTCCCGAGTAAGCATCAAGATTTCCATCTCAAGAACTTGGAGGCCTCCCTCTCAGGAGACCAAAAAGTCTTACCTAAGAGACCAGGTCCGGTGCAAATGGCTGAGGAGAGAAGAAGGAAGCAAGTGAGATCATATAGTCAATCCCAAGGCTTTGTTCAAATAACACAACTCTCTAGAAAGTCTTTGGTAGACTTTGTGGGGCAGCTAGAGTGCTGGGTACAGAGCTTCCAAAGTCAGTCCTAGAGAAACCTTCTCCTGCAATGACCAGCCCCAGAGGACACAGGAGCACTGACTGGGAACCACAGAGACCAGTTCTACTACAGCCCAACCTGTTCCCTGTACACGTGATGTTGCTCTGCCCCAGGCATGGATAGATTAACTTTCTATTCGAGTCAATTATGTTAACTGATTACTGCCTGGAGTAGACGGATGGTGTACAGCCTCTGGGCTCCCCAGCAAGGCATGCTGGAGGCCACTGGGAAGGCTCTCATGAAGAAGACAGCAACGCCATGGGGGCAATGAAGAGCAGGAAAACTGAAGGATTTGTCTGTGTCACTGGCACTGTGCTCAGGCCACCGCCAGCACACTTTTCCTATAAAGGGCCAGATCACAAACAATTTGGGATTTGTAGTTACCTGGTCTATTATTACCATACAGCTCTGTCACCGTAAGCATGAGAGCAACCACGTGTGTGTATGTGTATGAATGAGCATGGCCACGCTACAATAAACTTTTGTTTATACACACTGAAATTTAGATTTCCCTTTCACAAAATAGTATTCTTCTTTTGATTTTCCCCATTGTTTAAAAATGTGAAAACCATTGTTAGCTTGTGGGTTCAACAGGTCAGAAAGCAGCTCTAAATTTTGTTCCAAACCTGAAAGTTTAAGCATCAGCACATCATAAGGACATCATAATTTCTCCCTATAGGACCCCTGGGTGATCAGGCTCCTCTATGCATTAGGCTCCCTTCTCATGCTACCGAGAGTCTTGAGCCCTGTGCCCATCAGTGGTCCCCAAGTGGTCCCCAATTTGTCAGTGCAAATAAAGGCACTACAAATTGTAGGCATTCTGAACTGCAGAACAGTCATGCTCCTCGCCCCCCAGCACCTTATGAAATATTTCTGAAGGAGCTAATATCTTTGGTCTAGAGCCTTTCAGGCAGATACAAAAATTTCAGTGTCTTATTCTGGAATATTTTCTTCATTTCCCAATAATTTCTAAGTAACTCTAAGCCCTTAATCTTCAGGATGTGGCCTCTCTCAGACTCAGTATGACCTTGTCTGTAACTGTCTAAAACTCAAGATTATATTGTACCCCACACATCTAGTAAAGAGCACAAAGCCTGCGTATACACAATGGAAACCAAATGTGTCATGCCTGGTATGCAGGTCTGAAAGTGACAGAGCCCAAGAGGAACTTGAAAATTCTGGAGCAGGGTGATGATGGGTAGCCAGACCAGAGAGGCTTCATGAAGGAGATGGGGCTGAAGGAAAGTGGGGAGAGGTGGTAGGATGCTCCTGAGAGGGTAGAGCTAGACGTCAGGTGATAAAGGGAATGTACTGGTGTTGGGGAACTTGGCAGCACCCTACAGAGAGCACATAAATGTCAGTATGAGCCTTGGTGATGCATGGGATCATCAAGACAATAAAATGGATGTGACTGATTAGGGAAGAGACATTGTAGGATTGTTAGGTGCCCCAAGTTCATTATCTCATGACAAGTCTCCTAACAAACCTCCAAAGAACATATTATTACCTTCACTTCACAGATGAAGGTAGGATACCAGAGAGAAAGGGTAATTTAACAATTCAGACAGCTAAGAAATTTAAGAACAAGGATTGAAACTCAGTCCCTTTGACTCCAAAATCCCCATTTACAGTACATTAATCTGGGTGATAAGAAACCGGGGGACACTAGAGAAACATGGTATGGAACACCTTTGAGGGGAAACTGGGCAGTATAACCTGTGAAAGGTGTCCGTCTTGCAGTTCTCTTCCTTTTCTTGCTCTACCTGCTGTTACCCATAATTCAGTTGTCTTCTTATAAAGAAAACGTTTACGGAAATTTATGTAAAAAGGGAAATGGGATAAACTATTATACATTTGTCAGTGCAAATAAAGGGAAACAGAAAAGGCTTTGGTGATCAAAGCGGATTATAAATGAGGTATGGATTAAGTGGCTTGAGTTTAGAATTTAGCCAGACACAGAGAAGGCAGGAGAGCAGGTGAAGCCACTCCTGGAAAGGTAGCAGGATCAGCACCAACTGGGCAGGGAGAACACACTCCTGATCAGAGCTCCAGGGAGACTCTGAAGTCTCAGCCAGCAGGGACAGAGGTACTCACCGAGGATCAAGGAGAAGAGCAGAGCCATGAGCCGGGCTGCTGGAGATGCTGAGCTGAAGTCTGAGGCTGGGAGGAGGCCTTGGAACAGCAATAGTCTTTGGCCTCCAAGTGTGCCAGCAGGACAGGGCAAGGCAGGTCCTGTCTGCAGCAGAAGCATTATCAGAAGCCTTATCAGATGACCAGATGACCGGAAGCCAATGGGCACAGGGGGCAGAGCTGGTGGAGCTAGACTTGCTGAGTTCAGCATATCCCCAGAGGAAGGGAGGTGGCCAGAAATGGCAGAAATACACAGAAAAAGAAAGGAAACTACAAAAAACCCCAAGCTGTTCTGCCCCGGTTCTGTTGTATCCCAGCTCCATCCACCTCTGGACAATAGAAACACCAGAGACTGTAGATTACATCTAGCTTGCCCTTGGAGGCACCATAATCCAGAGTCAATGTGTCAATCTCTGCATCTAGGGCTGGCTTTTCCTTCAAACCAGCTTTTCTAGCACAAGGCAGAGGGCTTAGCCCATGGATCTGCTCTTCTGTCCTTGTCCTGGTTTATGCCCATCTTTGGAAGCTGAGTGGAAAGAGGTCCCTGTGGTAATGAAATCAAGTCATTCTTAGGACCAGAATCTGATGGACAATGGTTGAGAAGTAAGACCCGAGTTTTCCCAGCCCCCAAGCCCCTCTCACCTAGTTATTAAACACCACTGTGTTTCAAGAGCTATTCAGCACTAGACTCTGGGAATACTCAACTATATCCACTAACAATGCTCCTGCTATTTTCCTTCCACAACTACACATTTTGACTTCTCTATAATATTCAGGTCACTCTGCATAAAGACTGGTTCATTACAGACCTCTCTGTTTAGTCCTGTCTTTCTTCACCTACTTATTATTGTTTTCAGAAAAGAGTTCTGAGCAGCCTGAGTGCTAGGGGAATGCGATGGGTGCAGGGAACACACCCATGAATGGAGGAGTTGGCGCTCCAGAGGACATGGTCCCATGGCTGTGTCAGCGTGTGGAGGCAGCTGTGAGAGAGGAAAGTATATGACACTGGGAACACAGTGGAGGAAATAGTTACTTCTACTTGGGGTTAATCAGGGACTTTACAGAAGTGATGACATTTGAACGGGAGGTGAAGGGTGAGTGGCCTGGGGATTTGGAGCAGGAAAGGCTTTGCTCTGAGGATGGAGATGAATCAAATGGTGTCATCCATCTCAGAGATGAAGGCTGGTCTGGAAGGGCTGGGTCTCAGCCTTCTTGGTGGTCAGGTGTCAGGGATACCAGTGTCTCAAAGTACACACACCTAGTAGTGCAATTGCTGGGTCATAGGGTAGCTCTAGTTTTAACATCTTGAGGAGCCACTGTTTTCGAGGGTTACATTGCATTCCCACCGACAGAGTAAGAGGGGTTCCCTTTCTCCACATCCTCACTATCATTTGTTGTTTTCTGTCTTGTTAATTTTAGCCATTCTAACAGGTGTAAGGTGGTATCTCATTGTGGTTTTGATTTGTATTTCTCTGATGGCTAATGATGTTGAACACTTTTTCATGTGTCCATTAGCCATTTGTATGTCTTCTTTGGAGAAGTGTATGTTCATGTCTTCTGTTCATTTTTTGACTGGGGTTATTTGTTTTTTGGGTGTTGAGTTTGAGAAGTTCTTTATAGATCTTTGATATCAGCCCTTTATCTGTAGTGTCATTTGCAAATATCTTCTCCCATTCTGTGGGTTGCCTCTTTGTTTTGTTGACTATTTCCTTTGTTGTGCAGAAGCTTTTTTATCTTGATGAAGTCCCAAAAGTTCAGTTTCACTTTTGTTTCCCTTGCCGTTAGGGACATGTCTTGAAAGAAGTTGCTCTGGTGGATGTTGAAGAGGTTAGTGCTTATGTTCTCCTCTAGGATTTTGATGGATTCCTTATTACATCGAGGTCTTTCATCCATTTTGAGTTTATCTTTGTGTATGGTGTAAGGGAATGGTCCAGTATCATTCTTCTATATGTGGCTGTCTGATTTTCCCAGCACCACTTATTGAAGAGACTTGTCTTTTTTCCATTGGAATTTTTTTCCTGATTTGTCAAAGATTAGTTGACCACAGAGTTGAGGGTCCATTTCTGGAGTCCTTATTCTGTTCCATTGGTCTATGTGTCTATTTTTGTGCCAATACCATGCTGTCTTGGTGATCATAGCTTTGTAATATAGCTTGAAGTCAGGCAACATATTTAGTCCAAGGATACAGATGTAGTGAACAAAAAAGGGGCACACACACCTCAATGTTCATAGCAGCAATGTCTACAATAGCCAAAGTGTGGAAGGAGCTGAGATGCCCTTCAACAGATGAATGGATAAAGAAGATGTGGTCCATGTAGACAATGGAATATTACTCAGCCATCAGAAAGGATGAATAACCACCATTTCCATCGACATGGTTGGAACTGGAGGGGATTATGTGAAGTGAAATAAGTCAAGCAGAGAAAGACAATTTTCATATAGTTTCACTCATATGTGGGACATAAGCAATAGCACAGAGGACCATAGGGGAAGGGAGGGAAATCAGAAGGGGGAGAAATCAGAGAGGTAGACAGACCATGAGGGACTATGGGCCCTGGGAAACAAACTGAGGGTTTCAGAGGGGAGGAGGGTGGGGGGAGTAACAGGGTGATGGGTATTAAGGATGGCATGATGTTTTGAGGTGTTATGGTGAACACTGGGTATTATACCCAATTAATGAATCATTGAACACTACATCAAAAACTAATGATGTACTGTATGGTGGCTAACTTTAACTAACTAACTAACTAACTAAATAAATAAAGGTACATATAGTGGAGGATCTATTACAAATGGGTTTTAAAGACTAATTCCTCACACCTTCACTCTCTGCATTCTGAAATGATGCAGTAACAGACTCAGAATGCAGAAGAGGCTCAAAACACCAGCTTTCCTGTTGATGAATCTTGGTTATATTGTGACTGGGGTCCCAGATCCTGTGCATTTATGTTCAACTACAGGAGTCAGACTCACTCTACTGAGTTGGCACTTGGAGGAGAAAGGACTCCCTGTAGCCCTTGGCCCACCAAGCAGCAGGGAGATCCTCCAGGTTCAGGTTTATGCCTCCCACCCATGGGAAAACTGGATGAAAGAAAAGGAAGAAAAAGTAAAGACAAAAGCTTTCTCACCAATATGATATATTATCCGCAAAGTCAGGAGCATGAAGCGAGGAAGGGAGAGAGAATTACCCCAAAGGCATAGGGAGCCACAGCAGGATGTGACCACAGAGAGCTCAATTTCCAACTGCAGCTTCAAGGGAAGCTTGAGGTCTGGCCCCAGGGAGGCTGGAGAAGAAACCATGTCCAGGGGAGCCAGTGAGGGCTGTCGGGGTTGGGGTGAGGGCTGCCGGACCTAGTTAATGGTAGAATCCATAAGAAGACTTTGCTCTTTGGATATGAACATGAGGGTAATTAGTGGTGTCAGGTCATTCTCGGATTTCTGGAAGGGAAAAATGTGACAGAATACAGGTAAATGCCAGCAACCACAGGTGGTAAATAGGGGACTGGATGTCATGGGCACAATGTCTGGGGGTGTCATGGGGGACACATTACTACTGGGGAGCCAGGGAGGCTGGATTGGACAGGGGCCTCTGAAGAGTGGTAAAAAGGGGAAACTGTCAGGGAGAAGAAAGGGACACAGGTAAGGGCAATCAGTGTGACTGTTTTCATCAGGGGACTGGAAACCCACCTGTGTGAGGGGCACCATAAACCTGGCCATGATGCCCTCTCCAGCTGCAGTCACAGGGTCAGGATGAGATATGGGCCTCACAGATCTGGACTTGGAGGCTCTTAAGGAAAGCTGGTGGCAATTAAGCTAGGGTGCAGGCCTGGAGAGCAAACTAAGGGGCCTGCAAGACATGAGGAGGCCAGGAAATGGGCTGAGGAAAAGTGAAAAGAGAAATGAGCCATGGGAAAAGGGATGTCACTAAGGAAGGACGGAGATGGGAAAGTTTGGGAGATTTGGTGATTAAGGTCTTAGAGGAGAAGCAGTTCTGGACAATAACAAGGCCCAGGTCAGGGGACTGTGAGGCAGCACAGGTGAGAGTTTCAGGAGCTGGGAGTGTGGGGGGTTGAGAAGAGGATATCAGTAAGAGGCTTGTCCAGATAGGGAGATGGGTTGGGGTGTGGAAGCCCAAGGCTGTGTGAGTGGATACATACATACATCACATCAGTGGATCATACATACATCAGAGCACAGGTGCTCTCCGGGGAACTCTGCTGAGGGATGAACCACCTGTTCTGCAGTCTTAGTGCCACGGCGAAGGCCGTCTGGAAGTAATGAGTATGCGCCAGTTATTACTGGTCTCTATGAGAGCAGGAAACCACTCGAGTTGTCCCTCATATCTCCAGAGCATGGCAGGCAGTAAATGATTGTTGACTCTATGAATGAGTGATTGACTACTGGCAGCCAGAGAACATCACTGAGCCTTCAGAACCATCAGAAACATCATGTCTTGCCCATTATGCCCACATTGCCTTGTATGGGCTGGGGGGTAAATGTCATGGGGTCTCCAGTAGGAAAAACTGACAGGAAATAAGTAATTTGTCCATGTGGGGTTTGTATAATCAAAGGAAAATCTGAAACTGTAACCGGATACCAAGTCTACAGGAGTCTACCACCATAATGATGGCTAGGTTATTTCTCCAGGAGACTCATTGCAGTCACTCTTTGGGAGACAAGGCTTTAATGTGCACCTATCTTACATAGGTCTGGCATTGGGACAGGTGGGACTGAGCCCACAGGGGAGAGTCCCTGGGGTGTGCTTTCTGGGTGGAGAAGGTAAGAACTAGTATTCTGAAGTGGTTGCCAGAATGCCCAGGTTGCTCTTGGGCTGGTTTTCCAAAAGTAATTGATCTAGAACACAGGTTTCTGGTGGTTTTGGCTGCTCTCCCTGTGCATAACTGCAAAGCCCTGTGAAGTAGTACCGCTGATCTCCTTCTGCTCCACTCATATGTTTCTCTGCCTCCCTCCCCCTATGGTGTCCAGGATTGAGAAGGAACTCAAAATGAGGAATACATCTGAGACTTGGGGTTGAGGGGTGTAAGCACAGTCTTCAGTCCTTTAGCGTAAAATTGTTCTGTGAGATTCCTGAAGAGATAAGAAGACCTATATATGGAAACTAGAGGAAAATATTTGTTTGCAACTCATCATGAAAAAAATCTAAAGACAGAGTAGATCATCCCAGAGAACATGAACTGTCCCTAACCATAGGTGTTTAGTCACGTGGCCTGTCAATAGATACTCCATGATTAATGTTTGCTGATCACTACTAATGATTTTTTTTTGCCCCCAAGTCTCAGGGCTACAAAAACATTCTCATCAGTGTCAGGAAAAAGTTCCTAAAAACTTCTTTGAAAACAAGCAACAGCCTGTGAGTCTGGGAGCCAGTGTGCTGAGGGGCAGGCAGGACACATGGCCTGTAGCCTCCCCCAGGAGAACAGTGAATCCATAGAGGCCTCTCATTCTCCAGGTACCTGAAATGAGAAATCCAGGAGAGAGGAGGACAGGTGGTGGTGGTCAGAAGATTGTGGCCACAGAGAGGAAGCCTTGTAAACCTGGCTGCCACCCCCCTCCCCTGTATCCTGCCTGGCTGTCCATGTCCTGCTGGCAAAACAACAGGCCCAGGCTGTCCTGATGTCTCTGGTGTGCTCTGCCTGGAATATGGGCCCATTTCTTCTCCACTTGCCCAGAGCCATCCTTACTTACAAAGAGGCATCACAATGCAGAGGCTCAGAGCATATGCTTTGGAGGCATGTGGACCTCGGTCTGCTGTTAGCGCTTCAGATCTTTCTTTGATCATGCAAACTCCACACGGACAGAATACTTATTTCCCACCAGTTTTTCCTCCTGGAGACCCCATGGCCCCTATCCACCAGCCTGTACAAGGTAATGTGGATGTAACAGGCAAGAGACTGTACTCCTGAGGGTTCTAATGTACTTGGACAATAACTCAGTGACCTCCGGCAAGATACTTTGGCCCTTTGCAAGTAGCTTTCCTGATAAGAATGATACCTTTTTTTTATTTTTGTTTTTTTGCTAGAATGATCGTTTTCGTTTCTGCCTTTTATTGAATAAATATTTAATTTAATCTTCCTTAATCCACTTTCGAGTTCCTCTTTTAAATGGGAAATAAAAAATGACAGCAAAGCAAGTAGTCTATGGGGTTACACCTCAGAGAAGCACCCATCAGGGAAGGCCAGTTTGTGCTGGCCTAGTGCTAGTGCTCCTAGTGCTAAGTAGCCCTCATTAGCTCCTCTGACCCAAAACTCATTCCTTGAACATCCCTGATCCTAAACCTAGTTCCTATGAAAGACAAACATCCCCATGTTAAAAAGCCCCTATTCTGGTAATGTAAGAATAAATATTCCAACACGGGGCCAGGAGAAGAGGGCAGGAGGATAAGTCTGATGGGCCAGCCCTGGACTGGGAAGTGTCCCAGGGGTTACTCTCCTGCCCCACCACAGAGAACATAATCTTATTGGCGAAATGAGCACTCTGGAACAAGTCACACGCACAGTCTGCTGTGCTTCCTACTCAGTTGTGGGAAAGCTGCACTGCAAAAGGCCAATTCTTCCTCACCCAGAAGGTGTCAATCTTCATTAATTTGTGTGACCAAGAGGAACTATTTCTGTTATGTCCAGCCCAGGTGTCTCTTCTCCAGAGTCTCTGGATCCTCTTTTGAGTGTCCACACCATCCAGTTCCATGGGATCTGGGTGGGGTGTCTGTTTCCCTTATTTTCTTGTTCTTTATTATTTTCTGGAGCACATCACCCGTTCCCCAAAACAGGGTGGGAATGGAATGCGGAGATGACAGTAATCTGAGGGTAGAGCTGAGGGCACAGAGAAGGAGAAAGCAGACCAGGAGGAACAGACTGTGGACATTCTCTGTCATTGCTCTCTCAGTGCCCTTGAAGCTGGTAACAAAATTTTAATCAAAAATCTCATTAAGATAACTAGAAACATTCACTGATTATTTCTTGTGTACAGGAATGTTTGAGACTCTAGAAGGAGGAGGACGAGAGTCAGTGATGGGTTCAAGACAATTATTTACATAAAGGCATAAGTGCCGTATTAAAAGGCAGTCTACCTTGAATGCTACTGTGTAAGAGTAATATTTCTAGAATAACATTTTAAATTCATAGCTCTAGCATATTCTTGTAACTATTAGAGTATTTGTCCTTTCTCTTTGGTTAAGTAATTAATTAATATTTTGACTAATAATTCTTTATAATCATATTAATAATCACTAAAATAATATGTTATAATTCATAACTGATTAATTAATATTTAAAGTTAATTTAATATTAACTGTTGATACCTAAAAATATCAGTAAGTGTGGATAATAAGGAAGTTGGCTAAAAACTCTCACTGTACAAATGGAGAAAACTCCATGTAGACGTATATTAATGCAGGCACAGAGTGATACATAAGCACAGACACAGACACACATATCTTACACCCCTGGAGGCAGAACCAAGAATCACCTCATGTGAGACTGAGAAGAAACACAATAGGAAGAATTAAAATGTTTAACTGGAACTTACTTGATTTTATTTTTTGTTGTATGAGAGTACTGTAAATTCTCCAACTTCTTTCATAGCTCCCCTACAAAATCATCAGTAGTGCCTCTTTTGCTCATAAATCTGATTTTTCATATGGTCACATTACAGGCAGAGGCCCTAGGGCTTGGAAACATGAATGCTAGACCATCTGTTCAGGATGTTTAAAGACTGTGAAACCAGTGGACTGGAGTTTGTAATCAACTGTGAAGGTGCTGTAGGCCAACTTGACTTAAAATCCTTTTTGGACATCACCAAGATGGCAACATAGAAGGCCCCTGAATTTCCCTCCTCCCATGGACACAGCAAGTATACAACTCTATGTGGATAGATTCCCTCTGAGAGAAATTCGGAAACAAGTCGGTGGCTCCCACACATTATGCAACTCAGAAAATACCCACGCTAATATGGATAGGAGAAGCTGAGACACACTCACCACAAACCCCTCCCGTGGCACAGCACCCACATTCAAGGGGGAACCTCCAACTTCCAGCTTCTCCCCGAGGAGGAAAGGGTTTGGACTACACATCTAGAACTTCAAATGCTATGGCTTCCACCCAAGGGGTGTGCATCCAAATCAATGAGCTCTGAGAGCCAATAGGGCCATAATTCACAAGACCCACAGGACCATAGTAAACAAAGAAGCAGTTGCTAAATTGGTACACTAGCACTTTCTGCAGCTGTCTCCTCCCACCACAGGTTCTGTGCAGGAGCCTCCTGCCTCCCCAATAAACAAAATCCAGGACCAGACAGTTTCAGAGGTCTGGACTCTACTAGACATTTAAGGAAGAGTTAATACCTATTCTTCTTAAACTATTCCAAAAAATAGAAGGAAAGCTTTCAAATATATTCAACGGAGCCAGCATTACCCTGATACCAAAACCAAAGACACTACCAAGAAAAGAAAAGTACAGGTAAATATTCCTGATGAGCATAGATGCAAAAGTCCTTAAAGAAAAAAATAAGCAAAACAAATTCAACAATACATTAAAAGGATCATTCACCACCATCAAGCGGGCTTTATTCCAGGAACACAAGGATGGTTCAATATCTGCAAACACATCAACAGGACACACCACATTAATAAAATGAAGGATAAAAACCATGTGATCATCTCAATAGATACAGAAAAGCATTTGACAAAATTCAGCATCTGCTCATAAAACTATCAACATCATAAAAACTATCAACAAAGTGGGTTTAAAAGGAATATACTTCAACATAATAAAAGCCATTTATGATAAACTCTTAGCTTACATCATCCTTAATGGTGAAAAACTGAAAAATTTTCCTCTGAAATCAGGAACAAAACAAGGATGTCCACGCTCACCACTTTTGTTCAACATAGTTCTGGAAATCCCACAGTCTTATAGAGCAATTAGGCAAGAAAAAGAAAATAAAAGTCATCCAAATGGAGAAGGAAGAAGTAAAACTGTCACACTATTTGGAGATGTTATAATTCCATATACAGAAAACCTTAAATATGCCAGTAAAAAAGAAAAAAAAACAACAAAAACAACCCCCCCCCAAAAAAACAAAAACTAACACCAAACTATTAGAACTATAACTGAATAGAGTAAAGTTGCAAGATATAAAATTAATATACAGAAATCTGCTGTTTCCATACACTAATAACAAAGTAGAAGAAAGAAAATTTAAGAAAACAGTTCCATTTACAACTATACCAAAAACAAAACAAAACAAAACACCCTAGGAATAAATTTAACTAAGGAGGTGAAAGACTTAGACTCTGAACATGAAAAGACACTGAAGAAAGAAACTGAAGAAGATATGAACAAATGAAAAGACATTCTGTGTTCACAGAATGGAAGAACAAACAAAGTAATCTATGGATTTAATGCAATCCTTATCAAAATACAATAGTATTTTTCACAGAACTGCAATGAAGAATCCTAAAATTTGTATGGAACCACAAAAGAGCCTAAATAGCCAAAGCAATCTTGAAAAAGAAAAGCAAAACTGGGGGTATCACAATTCCAGATTTCAAGTTATATTACAAAGCTGTAATAATCAAAACAGTATTGTACTGGCACAAAAATAAACACATAGATCAATGGAACAGAGCAGAGCCCAAGAATAAACACATGCATATATAGTCAATTAATTTTAATCAAAGGTGCCAAGAATACACAACAGGGAAAAAAGAGTCTCTTAAATAAATGGTGTTGGGAAAACTGGACAGCCAAAGGCAAAAGAATGAAACAGGATGCCTATCCTACACTCTACAAAAGAGTGAACTCAATATGGATGAATGACTCGAATGCAAGACTTGAAGCCACAAAACTCCTAGAAGAAAACATACTGGGTAAGCTCTTTGATATTGATGGCTTCTCACCTCTGATCTGTGTCAGAGGTAAATATTCTCCAGCCAACTCTCTACTTTCACACAGGTGTGGATTTCCCTGACCACGCTTCCCACCCCCTCTCCCTCATCTAGATAACTTCTTATTGACAGCCTCTTCTTAATCCCTTACACTCCAGTTTTTGAAACTCCCACCTTCACTCCCTCACAGCCCTATGGCTTGGGCCTTGTAACCACTGAGAACTGCCTCTCTAAAACTTTAAACGCCACCATCCAAACCTCTAAATTCAGCTTCTCTTCCCTTGAACTTTCTAACACTCTCTTTTCCTCCAGCTCTTATCCCATGACTTGTTTCTATTCCTATTTTTTTTTGTCAACCCATCTCCTGGTTTTCTTTAAGCCTGAATCCATGGTAGATAACTTGAGTTTCTCCCTCAACTTGATCTCAAAGTATTGGGTATTTGATTATGTGACATTCTGTGTTTTGACTCTCTTTGCCTCAATACATCCTCAAGAAGGCAAAGAAGTGAACATATGTATCTGGACTCTTTTTATCTCAATGCAAACCCTGACAAATCCCATCACTGGCATCTACTCATCATTCCTAACCTTAAACTGAAGCCATGTGTTTCATATATACTCAACTCAAGATATCAATCCTGAAGCAAGAGCATGACTGATACTTCCTCTACCTACCTTAATTGTAACACTTCCTCTAAAAATCCCTCCTATGTAATCCTTACTCTATTATTAAAATTCACCTGAATCTCACTGAAAAATTAACGCATTCTCACATCTGCAGTGATCCTTAAGTTGTCAAAATATGGAAGTGAGTTTATTTTAATACTGGGCGTATTCAATCTAAAATCACTTGAAAAATCTAGTGATCCAAATCATCAGTATCTCCTAGAATATATATATTTAAAGATTTTACTTATTTATTTGATAGATCAAAAACAGACAGAGCAGCAGGCAGAAGGGGAGGGAGAAAGAGAAGCAGGCTCCCCACTTGAACAAGGAGCTCAATGTAGGGCTCAATCTCAGGACTCTAGGATCATATCCTGAGCTAAGGGCAGATACCCAACTAATTGAGCCATCCAGGTGCCCCTCCTAGAATATATTTTAATGCCAATGGAAATACTAATCTTAATTACCATGCCACATACTGACACCAAAGAGATTTATAGATGATCCCGACTCAATTGTATTTATGACCAAATATATTGAATGGAAATATAATAAGTCAGAAACCAGGTGTACAACAATGATAATTGTTGTCTCATAAGTTTTATAATTAAATTTAATTTTCATCTCTAGTCTCCATTCTGCCTCCTGCCAAATGAACAAATAGACTTCAATCTTGCCAATGCAGGTTAGTTTTGGGTCTTTCAGAGTTTTCTCACTGACCCAGTTCCCCCTCCCCCCTTATCCCTGAGAAGGACGCCGGGATGATGTGTGTGCAGGACAGAGGGCAGAAAGGCACATGGTGGGGATCTGGTTCTCAGTAGAGACTTTCTATCTCTGTAGATGTTTGGATCGTGCCATTTGACCTTCAGGCAAGGTCATACCTCCATACTGGTGTCTCTTAATGTGTCCATACCTCTAATAGTCTCCCATTATCATTCCATGCACTTCGCCTCCCTGTCTCAAATGTAGCCCCTGCAGGAGAAGTGATACGCTTCCTCGAGCTCACTAAACACAGGTTCCTTAGGAGAAGAGGTGTTATCTATTTTGCTCACCTCTGTTCTCAGTGTACAGAATACCTGAAATATAGTATATCCTCAATAAATGCTTGCTGGTGGATGGACTTTTTGTTTCTCTGTTCCCCACATGGCCATCTCTAACCTACTTCTATGCATTAGTAGAATGGAAAATTTCTGTCAACCTAGTATTCCCAGAGCTCTGACCACAAAGCAGGCATGAGTCTTGAATTTCCCACAGCTTATCTTGAAGTGTAGGGTCCACCACCTACAACTATGTTCTCACTGAATTCTCTAGAGCAGATGTTGAGTATCATAAGTCATGACACTACTGAATTCCAATAGATTAGATCTCTGCTTTCTCTCTATACCCATTCTGGCAAGGTGGCACTTGCAAAAAATATACAAATTCAGAAGAATTGAACAGTAACACAAACCTTATTGACCATCTCTGGAGGAGGTGACCAGAGTGGATAAGATGTGATGGATATTGCAACATAGAGCACACAGTAAAGCTTTCTCTAAAATTATACCTTAGAGATGACTCCTGAACATTTATCATGGCATTTTCTCACCCCAAACTCTTTCAGTTGTTTCACCAATCTCCAGTTTTCTGATTTCACTGAAGACTTCCTATCCTAATTTCTTAATTCTCTTTGTCCCTCCTCCTACCTTCCAGAGATCTCTTCTGTATCTTACCTTTAGGTACTTTCAAGTCCCCTTTCTTCATTAGGAAAAAACTTAGAAGCTCTGACTTCAGATCCAGAAGCTGGTGTGTAAGATATGCCGATTACAGGGATGCATGGGTGGCTCATTTGGTTAAGCATCCAACACTTGATCTCAGCTCAGGTTTTGATCTCGGGGTCATGATTTCAAGCCCTGTGTTGGACTCTATCCTAGGCATGGAGCCAACATTTTTCCCCTTTTTTAAAAAAAATATTTTTTATTAACATATAATGTATTATTAGCCCCAGGGGTACAGGTCTGTGAATCGCCAGGTTTACACACTTCACAGCACTTACCATAGCACATACCCTCCCCAATGTCCATAACCCCACCACCCTCTCCCTCCTCCCCTTCCCCTCAGCAACCCTCAGTTTGTTTTTTGAGATTAAGAGTCTCTTATGGTTTGTTGGAGCATTTTAAAAAGGTAAAAGATCTTTAAAAATAAAAGATATGCTGATAACAATCAATGCTATACAAGTATCTATGCCCGCTGTGCTCCTGCCACCTAACACCATGAAGAGGTTTGGGAATACAAATAATTAAAGCCTACCTACGGGCAATGACACATGATGGGGACCTGACGAGGAAAGGGTCATAAGCTCAAACCAGGCTTGAAAAATTTGTCAAGACGTAATTTGCATCTGGGCACAGTGAGCAGCAAGACTAACCCATTTATAGGGTGTGGATAGAAGTCTTTACTATCGGGTGCCTGGGTGGCTTAGTTGGTTAAGCAACTGCCCATCCCAGAGTCTCAGGATCGAGTCCCACATCAGGCTCCCAGCTCCACGGGGAGTCTGCTTCTCCCTCTGATCTTCTCTGCTCTCATGCTCTCTCTCACTCTCTCTCTCTCTCTCTCTCAAATAAATAAATAAACCTTAAAAAAAAAAAGAAGAAGTCTTTACTGTCATGGAGACTATAAAACAGAGATCCACTCAGTTTTCACAGTTTTGAATAAAATAACCCTAGATGTCTGTAACCTCAGGTGTTTGACATACAAAATCAGTCCCCCCCATGCCATAAAGCCAAGGTTGTCGGCCGGCGTGGCAAAGGCAGGTGTGTCCACCAGAGTCTATCCCCTGCCTGTCTAGCAACAGCAGGGGGCAGTGATGTAGCGGATGAACACCAGTTTCCCTCCTGCTCCTTTGCAGATAGGAGCGGCCACGTGGTTGCATTCCAGGTGATAGTGTGTAGACAGAAGCTGTTTAGAATAACCCTCAACAGGGATGAGGCTAACCCAACATGGAAGCCTTGCTGGTCTTCTACCTTCCTACTTCACATAGGAATATTGTGGCTGCAACCTTGAGGAGACAGCCTTTAGGATGGAAACCATGTGCTAAGAATAACAAAAAAGAAAGCTGGAAAGAGCCCAGGACAATGAAAATGACAAAAGTGTCAAATTCGGTAGGAGGAAGATAATACCGTGGGTGAAAGGTGAAACCTGAAGTGGAAGGGACCCTGCGTGACTGATCGGACTTTGTGACCCTCTTTGCGAAGATTCCATTTTTGTAGGAATAAACGTTTTTCAAGTGAAGTGAAAACAAATTCCTAACACTGTAAAGCCACCATCATTCAGGTTTCTGTAACTAGCAATTAATCAAATTCCTAATATTTAGCAACTTCAAATTACATCAAAATGCTAAAATTTTTTTTTTTTCATGAATCAGGGGCTTTAGCTCAGTTAAAAAAAAGAAATAAGAATTGATATGGCAAAATAAAGAAAATGCATATTTTTAATATTTCTCTACTATGCTGAGAAATCATCATTGTATATTTGGTACTTTGAATATTTATAATTTTAAGATAATTTGGACATTTAAGCCCCTAGTAAATTAACCACGAGAATGCCATTTTTAAAATGTGTAATCAATAATTGATATAGAATTGTGTGAGGTGTTTTGAGAAAAAAAGTCAATATTTATTTGAGCTCTAGTATGTGTTTGGCACATAATTCTCTAAAATTTTTTCTAATAAAAAAAGAATTTTCATTACATTTTAAGGAAAGAACTCCAAATATTTTAAATTACTGGTATTTTTTCTTGAAAACAACACCCTTTCCCTAATATTCCATGGGTTAAATCTGATAATCTTGAAGTGATGCTTCATAGTGTGTTGTTTCTCTCCTCATTATGGTCCTCAATTTCCCTCCATTTAATAATTTACACAAGCTCTTTTTCTGTCTGATAATATAAAAATAGAATCCATAGGGTCACCTAATTCAATTCAGAGCATAAACAGTATCTCTGCATTTATAGGCATGGCCAGCGATGTACAATCAGCAGCCACCTTGCCAGATGCCTTAAACACCAGGGAGCAGGGACTCTAGAGAACCAAGTGTCCTAAATAAGTGCATCAGAGCTCTAAACTTTTGACAGGAAACTTCTTGGAGTAAACACAGAGCAAGCATTATAAGCACCAGCCCATCTTGGTGATACTCTGGATACTTCTCAAACTGTTCATTTAGAGAAATCATAGCACACCATCTTTTTGGGGTGATCGATTAAATCAACCAGACCACTCAATGGTGGAGGAGGAATTTGCCCCATAGGACTGTGGCTTTAAGTTGAAAGTTCTAAGAGAATGGTGCTGTTTGTAAACACTGCAGAGAGCATAATAGGCATCATATTTCTAAGTGTAATTTATTTGATTTGTGATACTTAAGTACATGAAAAAATTTATTAGTCAGACAGTTTACTAGGAGTTACACATATAAACCCAGTTGAAAGTGTATAGGAAATTTAATTAAGCTCTAATCCTCCCTTTAAAAATATGTGATAGACTTTCATTAGCAAAAACTTGTATTGTTTTTTGCTTTTTTAGTTTTTGTTGCTGTTGTTACCTATATATTAACAATATTTAACCATAAGTATCTGCAAAGTCTTTTATGTGTCCTCAATCCACCTTCAAATACACTCCAAAGCTCACATTGGATCATACTGATCTAATATAATCTTCTTAGATTATATTGATCCATACAACTGAGCAGCACAAACAAGGGATTTCCCACAGAGGGCAAGGATGAGGCATAGACTGAATAGTTAACACTTTAGCTTTAGTCCCTGCCAAATTTTTACTCAGGGAAATTATTGTGATCATTTAATGAGGTTTAAAACATTTAATTGGGTCTCTCAGGGTCCCTTCAACTTCAAAGTTCATCCTTGTCCTTGGTGTTTCCTTGCTCTGACTACGTTCTCACAGCTGCTCTCTGCCACTCTTCAGGTTGGTGTTCTCTGGCTGAGCCCAATTGTTGGCCAAAATTTGGTTTAGGGAACCTTATATTTTGGAAGTTTGTAAAGTCCTGATGGGAAATATGTTAAGAGGACTAGCTGGCTGCTGTGTTGCGGGTATCTGACTCTGTTTGCCTCTTGAAGAGTGAGGAAGAGGGTCCGTTTCCTCTTCCAATCCTGGTGCCACCAGATGTCGCTCTTCTCTGTTCTTTACTAGGGTCCCTTTCCCTTCCCACATCCTGGGAACTCCCTCTTTGTTACCAAGTCTGTGACACTCATGGGGGACTTTGTGGGCATCAACTAGAACTTACAGAGCCTCACCTAATCCCTAATATATCTTTACCTCCCAGGTTGCTCAACCTGGAAGCTTGGGGAAGCAGGGAGGGATCTTCCAATAGCTCAGGTTCTATCTCTACCATCTCCCCACCATGAATTTCTTTTGTTGCTGGCAGCACATAGCCTGGAACTGTGGTTTGAAACTTGTTTGATGGTGCATACAAGGGCCACACAGTCCCCCAGGAGGCCCTGTTTTACATGACAGGAAGAGTGAAAGGCTACCCAAAACATTTCTCTTTCTAGAAAAGGCTCTAAGTAATTAGAAAATTGTATTTTGTGGGGGAGGAGGCAAGATGGCTGAAGAGTAGGGGATCTCGTTTCATCTGGTCCCTCGAATTTAGCTAGGTAGCTGTTAAACCATTCTGAACACCCATGAATTCAGTATGATATATAAGAAAAAGAAATATCTGAAACTCTACAGGTAGGAAAGTGACCCCTTTCTGCAAGATAGGAGACACAGAAGTGAATCTGACAGGAGACATCAGAAGATAAACAGAGGGGAGAGGTAACCTCCATAAGCCAGCTACTGGAAAGTGATATAGTCCTGGAGGGCAAATATGAACCCTTGGAAATCTGCTCCAGTGGGAGACATCCCTGCCTGAAAGGGGCTGAGGAGGATGAAATGCACAGAATTCTAGATGGGTCAATGTGGTCTCAGGATCCCAGGAATCACAGAACTGATGGGGATGCCTGAACTGGTAGAGGTTCCAAGCAGTGGAACAGGGAAACTAGTTTACAGTCAATGAGCACAGGAGGGGGCTCTCAGCTCAGTTAGCCATAAACTATGAGCTGGGCCTGATCGGATGACTGCTCACTGTCTGGGCACCTTGCAACATCTGGAATGCAGGGATAATTCACCATCACCCAGGAGGGGTAGTACGGGGAGCCCATGACCCAGCAATAGCTCTTAAGGGAGTGACCCTGTAAAAAGACATTACTGAGTGACATGCAGCAATCTCCCATAAGAAGCAGAGAGGGTACAGACTTTTCTCATGGTTTTTTTATTGAAAATCTTTTCTCATGATTCATTTATCTTTTAGTCTAAAATTTTCCATTTCTTTTTTTTTTACCCCTTTCAACTAGTTTCTTATTTTAAAAGCTCTTTGTTTTTGAGTCGCTTTTTAACTTTTATTTTTTACATCTACATTTATAGATATATGCTTCATTTTTTGCATTTTTTAATCTACCCAATTTTATTTTTATATATACATAAATTATGCTTTCTCTGCAATTTTGGGATTTACTCTCTTCTAACACAGAGACCAAAATACACTCAAGAACAAGTGGATCACCCTGTTTTCTCCACCCTGTCAGATTATATTCTCTTCTCCCCCCCCCTTTTTTTGTTTTATTTTGTTTCTGTTTACTTTTCCATTTTGGTATCTGACTGCTTCAGATTTGTCTAGTGTGTATTTTGCTTGGGTCATGCTGGATATTTTTGATTCTGCTCATTTGCTCACCCTTCATTCTCTGGGCAAAATGAGTAGAAGGAGGAATTCACAATAAAAGAAAGAACCAGAGTTAATGTTCCCTGCTTCAGATCTAATCAATATGGATATAAGTAAGATGTTGGAGATGGAATACAGGATAACAATTATAAAGTTAATAGAAGGGCTTGAAAAACAAAGAAGACACTAGAAAATCTTTTAGGGCAGAAATGAGGTCTAATCAGGCCAAAATTTAAAAAAATGTTATAATTGAGGCAGTCTAAATTAGATGTTCTAATAGGGTGAATGAGGAAGTAGAGAGAGTAAGTGATCTAGTAGACAGATTGAGGGAAAGGAAGGAAGTTGAGGAAAAGAGAGAAAAACAACTAATAGCCTATGAAGGGTGGCTTCCTGAAATTAATGATGCCATGAAATATGCCAATGTCAGAATTATTTGGGTGCCTGAGGGTGAAGAGAGAGAGAGAGAGAGAGAGAAAGCCAGAAAGTATATTTGAGCAAATAATAGCTGAAAACTTCCCTAATCTGGGGAAGGAAACAAGCATTCATGTCCAAGTAGAGTGGACCCTTCCAAAAATCAATAAAAATAGTTCAACAACCTGTCATATAATAGGGAAGCTTGTACATTTTAAAGAAAAAGAGAGAATCCTGGGAGCAGCTTGACACAAGAGCCTTCTTATCTACAGTGGAAGGAACATCAGACAAACATCAGACTTATCCACAGAGAACTGTCAGGCCATAAAGGGCTGGCATGATATATTCAGGGCACTAAATGGGAAGAACATGCAGCCAAGAATGCTTTATACAGCAAAGCTTTCATTTAGAATGGAAGGAGAGACAAAGAGCTTCCAGGACAACAGAAGCTGAAACAATATGTGACCACCAAGCCAGCCTTGCAAGAAATATTAAGGGAGATCTTATAAGTAAAGAGAGAGCCCAAGAATAACATGGACCAGAAAGAAAGAGAAACAATCTACAGAAACAGGGACTGTACAGGCAACACAATGGCACTGAATTCATATCTTTAAATGTTTACTTGGAGGCGGCGCCTGGGTGGCTCAGTGGGTTAAAGCCTCTGCCTTCAGCTCAGGTCATGATCCCAGGATCC
The DNA here is from genome assembly GCA_004024625.1 of Mellivora capensis. Taxonomy (NCBI): domain Eukaryota; kingdom Metazoa; phylum Chordata; class Mammalia; order Carnivora; family Mustelidae; genus Mellivora; species Mellivora capensis. The sequence goes on from PISX010003526.1 coordinate 117,416, forward strand.
TTGGATCAAGCCCCACATAGGGCTCTCTGCTCATCAGGGAGCCTGCTTCCTCCTCTCTCTCTCTCTGTCTGCCTCTCTGCTACTTGTGATCTCTGTCAAATAAAAAAATAAATTAATTAAAAAAATATTTCCTTGGAATGTAAATGGACTAAATGTTCCAATCAAAAGACACAGGGCATCAGATTGGATAAAAAAGTAACACCCATCCATATGCTGTCTATAGGAGACTCATTTTAGACCTAAAGACACTTCCAGAGTGAAAGTCAGGGGATGGAAAACAATTTACCACACTCATGTGCCTCAAAAGAAAGCTGGGGCAACAATCCTCTTATTAGACAAATTAGATTTTAAACCAAAGACTGTAGTAAGAGATGAAGAGGGACACAATATCACCCTTAAAGGGTCTATCCCACAAGACGATCTAGGCTTTGTTAATATTTATGGCCCTTGTATGGGAGTGGCCAATTATATAAGCCAATTAATAACCATAGTGAAGAAAGACATTGATTACAATACACTAATAGTAGGGGACTACAATGCCCCACTCACAGCAATGGACAGATCATCTAAGCAGAAGATCAACAAAAAAAACAACAACAACAGGGCTTTGAATAACACACCAGATCAGATGTACTTCACAGATACATATACAACATTCCATCTTAAATCAACAGAATATTCATCCTTCTTCAGTGCACATGGAAGTTTCTCCAGAATAGATCACATACTGGGTCACAAATAAGGTTTCAACAGAGACTGAAGACTGGGATTATTCCCTGTACACTTTCAGACCCCCATGCTGTGAAACTTGAACTCAATCACAAGAGGAAGTTTGAAAGGAACTCATTTAGAGGTTAAGCACATCCTACTAAAGAATGAATGGGTCAACCAGGAAATAGAAGAATAATTTTAAAAATTCATGGAAACTAAAACACATCTGTTGAAACCCTTTGGAATACAGCAAGGTGGTCCTAAGAGGGAAGCACATTGCAATACAAGCGTCATTCAAAAAATTAGAAAAATCTCAAATACGCAAGATAAACTTTCACCTAAAGGAGCTGGAGAAAAAACAGCAAATGAAGCCTAGACCAAGCAGGAGAAGAGAAATAAGAAAGATTAGAAAGGAAAAAAAATGAAATTTAAACCAGAACAGTAGGACAGATCAATGAAACTAGCTGGTGCTTCAAAAGAATTAGTAAGATCAATAAACCTCTGCTCAGACTTATTCAAATGAAAAGAGAAAAGACCCAAATTGATAAAATCATGAATGAAAGGGGAGACATCACGATCAATACCAAGAACTACAGACAATTTTAGTAACATCCTATGAACAAATATATGTCAAGAAATTGTGCAATCTGAGAGAAATGGATACATTCCTGGAAACTCATAAACTACCAAAACTGAAACAGGAAAAAATAGAAAATCTGAACAGACCAATAACCAGCAAGGAAATTAAATCAGTAATCAAAAACCTCTCAAAAAGCAAGGGTCCAAGACCTGATTGCTTTCCAGGGGTAATCTACCAAACATTTAAAGAAGAAATAATACCTATTCTACTGAAGCTCTTTCAAAAAATAAAAATGGAAAGAAAACTTCCAAACTCATTCTATGAGGAAAGCATTACCTTCATCCCAAAAACAGACAAAGGCCCCTCAAAAAGGAGAATTACAGACCAACACCTCTGATGAACATGGGTGCCAAAATACTCATCAAGACACTAGCCAATAGGACCCAACATTACAATAAAAGGATTATTCACCAAGACCAGGTGGGATTTATTCTGGGGATGGAAGGGTGGTTCAACATTCACACATTAATCAATGTGATAGATCACATCAATAAAAGAAAAGACAAGAACCCTATAATCCTCTCCATTGAAGCAGAAAAAAAACATTTGACAAAATATGACATCCTTTCTTGATTAAAACTCTTCAAAGTGTACAGATAGAGGGAACATACCTCAATATCATAAAAGCCAGCTATGAAAATCCCACAGTGAATATCATTCTCAAAGGGAATAAACTGAGAGGTTTTCCCCTAAGGTCAGAACACAACAGGGATGCCTCCTCTCACCACTATCATTCAACCAGTACTAGAAGTCCTACTCTCAGGAATCAGACAACAAAAAGAAATAAAGGACATTCAAATTGGAAAAGAAGAGGTCAAGCACTCACTCTTCTCAGATGACATGATTCTTTATGTGGAAAACCCAAAAGACTCCACCCCAAAATACAGCAGCTCAGCAACGTGGTAGGATACAAAATCAATGCACAGAAATTGGTTGCATTTCCATACACTACACATGAGACTGAAGAAAGAGAAATTAAGGACTCAATCCAACTTATAATTGCACCAAAAACCATAAGATACCTAAGCATAAACCTCACCAAAGAGGTAAAGGATCTGTACTCTAAAACTATAGAACACTCATGAAGGAAATTGAGGAAGACACAAAGAGATGGAAAAATATTCTGTACTCATGGATTGGAAGAATAAACATTGTTATAATGTCTATGCTACCCAGAGCAACCTACACCTTCAGTGCCATCCTGATCAAAATACCAAAGGCATTTTTCAAGAGCTGGAACAAACAATCCTAAAATTTATATGGAACAAGAAAAGCAATGAATAGCCAGAGGAATGTTAAAAAAGAAAACCAAAGCTGGTGGCATCACAATGCCTGACTTCAAGCTCTATTACAAAGCTGTTGTCATCAAGACAGTATGGTACTGGCACAAGAACAGACACATAGATCAATGGAACAGACTAGAGAGCCCAGAAAGGGACCCTCAACTCTATTGTCAACTAATATTCAACAAAACAGGAAAGAACAACCAATGGGAAAAAAGACCATCTCTTCAATAAATGGTGCTGGGAAAATCAGACAGCCACATGCAGAAGAATAAAACTGGACCATTCTCTTACACCATATTCAAAGAGAAACTCACAATGTATGAAAGACCTAAATGTGAGACAAGAATCTATCAGAATCCTAGAAGAGAACACAGGCAGCAACCTCTTCAACCCGGCCGCAATAACATCTGGCTAGACACGTCTCTAAAAACAAGGGAAACAAAACCAAAAATGATCTATTGGGACTTCATCAAGATCAACAGCATCTGCACAGCAAAGGAAACAGTCAACAAAATCAAAAGACAACCTACTGAATGGGAGAAGATTGAAAATGACATTTCAGATAAAGGGCTGGTATCCAAGATCTACAAAGCACGTGCCAACTCAATGCCCTAAAAGTAAACAATCCAGTCAAGAAATGGGCAGAAGACATGAAGAGACATTTCTCAGAGAAGACATACAAATGGCCAACAAATACATGTAAAAAAGCTCCACATCACTTGCCATGAGGGAAATACAAATCAAAAGCACAATGAGATACCAGCTTACACCATTTAGAATGGCTAAAATCAATAAGACAGGAAGCAACACTATTGTTGGTGAGGATGTGGAGAAAGGGAACCCTTCTTGCCCTGTGGGTGGGAATGCAAGCTGGTAGAGTCACCCTTGAAAACAGTATGGAGGTTCCTTAAGAAGTTAAAAATAGAGCTACCCTATGGCCCAGCAATTGCACTACTGGGTATTTACCCCAAAGATACAGATGTAGTGGAATGAAGGGGTACTTGCACCCCCGTGTTCATAGCAATACTGTCCACAATAGCCAGCCTGGGGAAGGAGCTGAGATGTCCTTCAACAGATGAATGGATAAAGAAGATGTGGTCCATATATACAATGGAATATTCCTCAGCCATCAGAAAGGATGAATCCCCACCATTTTCATCGACATGGATGGAACTGGAGGGGATTATGCTAAGTGAAATAAGTCAAGCAGAGGATGACAAGTATCAGATGGTTTCACTCCTATGTGGAATATAAGAAACAATGCATGGGGAAGAGATGGAAAACTGAATGGGAAGAGATCAGAGAGGGAGACAGCCATGAGAGACCCCTTGACCCTGGGAAACAAGCTGAAGGTTGCAGGAGGGGAGTGGTAGGTAGGTAAGGGGGAGATGGGTTAACTGGGTGATGGGCATTAAGGAGGGCACATAACGTGATGAGCACTGGTTGTTATGCTTCAATGATAAGTTGTTGAATACTACATCTGAAACTGATGGTATACTGTATGTTGGCTAATCGAATTTTTAAAATTTTAAAAAAGGAATTTGTATTTCTTTGGAAGCTGAGTCAAAAAGCCAAGTCTGACCTATGGAGGAGTCACTTTGGACTTCATATGAATCAACTCCCTTAACACCATAGCTCTGGTTCCCCATCTGATACACCCAGGGGTCATAACTGCTATTTCCCCATTGGGCGTTATTAATATCAAAGTGTTCTCTGCAATATCCTTTTTTTTAAAAAAATCTCACCCTCATTTTATTGGTATATTGCAGTAGTATCTTCCAGTTTTACAGAATGTCATGCTGATATAACTCAAAAGATAAGATTAAATACAACTTAGCTTTGTCTTTATTTTTTTAATTTAATTTAACTTTTTCAGTGAATATCCTTTCAAATTTGAGTGGGTGTTTTGAAGATCATTATAACTTGATAAGGATATATTCCTTTTTTATTTTTAACACAGGCCAGAGACTATGAAGTCATGGTGAAGGTTATCATTTTCCTAACTATATGTAAAAAGAAGTTGCATCCAAAATACAAAGCCAAGTTTCCTCAATATTTCATTTTTGCAACTTTTTCCCATAAAATTGCACTCAGCATAGAATCTACTATTACTTCTAAAACTTGAACAAATATGCCTTCCAATGCTGGTTCCCCCGGCTCTCCTCTCTCTTCATCTTTTCTATCTCTCACCTTCTCTTTTTTTGTCCAGAGAATTTTCTTCTATAGCTACCTCTGTGCCTTCTCTATAAATCAGTCCCTCTGCTCGGGGCTTCTGTTCCGTTATCTCTGGCAGTGCTGGGTGCTGAGCAGAGTGGGCTGTGAATTACTTGGGCAGAGGGACAAGAGGGAGGCGTGTATATTTATATTTCAGTGTTTTCTTAGGCAATGCAGTTACATTAACAAAAAAACACATAAAGGATACATTGCAATAATAGTAGGACTTTTGGAAACAAGTATATTGCTAGTAGCATTGAAAAATGGTAGTTTCTCAGAAAAATAATTTCACACTATGTGGAAAGGTCCGTTCAAATTCTTTCTGGTTCAGTAATCCCATTTTAGAAATATTCCCCCAAGAGGAAAGTAAATGTCAAAATACACAAAGCTGTCTGAGGCAGTTGCACGGTAAGTAAGGTAACAGAGGATGTCATAGATACCCAACCTGATCCAGTCAAAATCATGATCCAAGCTGCATGTAGAGGAGGCAGGCCCAGGATTTGAAAAATAAAGTGCTCACTCTGGGAAATGCAGGCACACAAGATTCAACAGGATCTTGAAGGGATCTTGAAGGAAGAGGCCCCAGACCAGTTCATCCCAACAAGAGTCGCCATTCAAAAGAGTTATTTGTGGATTTGCTTTGATAAGGCTTCGTAGCTCCCAACGCCCAGGGAGCAACCTAGAGCATCACCAGTTGAAAGAGTGAGCTGTCACCTTGGAAACGCTAACAAGGTGGTAAGTGAAGAACCAGGATTGACTGTCTCTTTTTAAAAAAAGATTTTATCTATTTATTTTGAAAGAGAGAGAGAGAGAGAGCGCACAAGCAGGGAGCCCCATGTGGGCCTCAGTCCCAGGATGCCGAGATCATGATGTGAGTTGGAGGAAGACACTTAATCAACTGAACCACCCGGGCACCCAAACCAGGAGTGACTCTCAATGGTTCTCCACCATTTTCCTCCGTAAAACTTTTAAAGGGGATCCTATGCACCAGTTGGCACAGAAGGTCACCAGATCTAGAAAAGTTTTTCTCAATTACTTGGATGCACAAAGGTCGGTAGTAGGTGGAGGGTGAAAAGAAAGACAGAGTAAATTATTCTCCTTGAGCTTCTCAATTTTATAAAATTTTATAAAATTTTATAATATAAATAATTTTTATAAAATTTTATAATTTTATAAATTTTATAAATTTTATAAAATAAATTTTATAAAAATAAATAAAAAGAAATAAAACTGCCTTTATCTGTAGATGGCATGATTATCTATACAAGAACCCCCCAAGCATCCACCAAAAACAAACAAAGAAAGAACCCTTCCTAGAAATAAAACGTGAGCTCTATACAGTCAAGAGATTCAAGACTGACACACAAAAATCAACCGTATTTCTGTATACTGACAGCAAACAAGTGGAAATAAAAATAAGGCACCTGCTATTTATAATACCTTCAAAGAGAAGTTAAAGGCTTGATATTAATCCAACAAAATTAGGTGTGCCATCTGCATGCTAAAAATTACAAGATGCAAAGGAAAGGAATCCAAGAAGTCCCACATACTTGGAGAGACATATTGTGTTTGTGGATTAGAAGATCCAGCATAGTACACATTTCATTCCTCCTATACTGATCTGTAGGTTTAACAAAATTGCTATCAGAATCTCAGCAAGCTTTCTGTAGACATAAACAAGCTTACCCTAAATGTACGTGGAGAGGGAAAGGCTCTAGAATAGGCAAAACAGTTTTGGAAAAGAACAGAGTGGCCGTGATCTCTCGCCCCAGTGTTAGGACTTACTGAGGAGCTACAGTAAGCAAGACTGTGCAGTGTTGTCAGAGGGACAGACACAAAGATCAGTGGAACAGAATAAAGAATGCAGACAGAGAACCACACAAATATATCCAGTTAACATCTGATAAAGGGGCAAAAACCAGCCAATGGGGAAAAGTAGCATTTTAAACAAATGGCATTGACACATTGGATATTTATAGGCAAAACCAAAACGAAACCAGAACTCTCAACCCAAGTCATGTGCCTCATACAGAAATTACTGAAGACGGATCAGGGACTTAAATATAAAAGGTATAGCTCATAAACCTTCTACAAAAGAAGGATAAACTCTTCAGGACCTCCTCCTAAGCAAAGATGTATTAGATTAAATACTAAAAAAAAAATTCATGAAAAGGAAAATGGATAAATCAAACCTCATAAAAAGTTAAAACATTTGCTTTGCAGAGACCCCTGTTAGGTGAGATGGCTCCATAAGACTGAAGGCTAACAGTTTGGCTTCCCCAGTTTGGCTATGGTGGACATTGCTGCTGTGAACACAGGGGTGCAAGTGCCCCTTCATCTTCCTAACATCCAAGCTATGGGTTGGGAGAACATGTTTTCAAACCACATAGCCAACAATTTACTGATACCTAGGCCCTGTTTCTTAAAGATGTCAAAAGAAGACCTAGTGTAAGACAGAAGACATCCAACAGAGACGACACACCATGGAAAGGGAGCCCAGGATGAGAGCACAACACCAGCTACTGGAGAAAAACCGACAAAACCAGTGAGCTGTCCCAACACACCAGCCAGAGTGGCCACAAGTGAAGTCCAAGTCTGGCACTCAGTGCTGCTGCTGACGTGGAGGGCGAGGTCCCTTGGACACGCCCAGGGACATGAAACAGCACATCCACGCCAAAGAATAACTCAGCAGATTTAAAAACTGTATATTAAAAATTTACTTACCATACAACCCAGCACTTACACCGTGGGCAGAGAAAGGAAGACTTATTTTTTTAAAAGAATTTATTTATTTATTTGACAGATAGAGATCACAAGTAGGCAGAGAGGCAGGCAGAGAGAGAGGAGGAAGCAGGCTCCCTGCTGAGCAGAGAGCCCGATGTGGTGCTCGATCCCAGGACCCTGGGATCATGACCTGAGCCGAAGGCAGAGGCCTCAACCCACTGAGCCACCCAGGCGCCCCTGAAGACTTATTTTTAAGCAGAAACTTGTACATAAATGCTTACAGCAGCTTTATTCATAACAACCCAAACTTGAAAACTACCCAAACATCCTTCCACAATTGAATGGTTCAGGAAAGTGTGCTGCATTCTATGATAAAAAAGGAACAGACGATTGATGCAGGCAAAAAACTTGGATGATCCTCAAGGAGTTGGGGCGAACAAAAAAATGCCAGCCCCAAAAGGGTATGCGCTATGTGATTCCGTTTGTATAACACCTTGTGCGATGGTGTAGTTTTACAGGTAGAGAACAGGTGAATGGCAGCTTAGGACTGGGGAGGTGTGTGGAGGGCTGGACAGTGCAGTGGGGACAGCTAAGTACCTTCATTGTTGCAATAATTACAGGAAGTCGCACACGTGATTAAGTTGCACATAGTCACAGCCACATACGGAGACACATACCCGCAGTAAATCAAATAAGCGCATGACAACTAGTAAACTCTGAAGAAGTTTAGGACCGCACCAGTGCCGGAGTCCTGAGTTTGACATGTCCCACAGTAACGAAAGACGTTAGTGTTGTTGGAGACCGACGGTAAAGACAGGATAGAGGATCCTCAACATACTAAAAATAGAACCAGTCCTGGGAATATATCCAAAGGAAACGAAAACATGGACTGGAAAAGATGTCCACACCCCAAGTTTACTGCAGCATTGGTCACAGTAGCCGAGACACGGAAGCAGCGTGGGGGCACATGGCTTTCTGCGCGGATGAAGACGGCTGTGTACATACAGGCCATAGTGCTCAGCCATAAAGAACAAACAACAAACAAACAGAACAACAAAACAAGGAAATCTTGCTATTCTTGACCACATGGATGGACTTGGAGAGCATGATATTAAGCAAAGTAAGTCAGACGGAGAAAGAGCGATACTGTAGGATCTCACAGAATCCGTGCTTGGAATCCGAAAGAACCCAACTCGGAGAGACTCCTCTACTCTTCGCCCTGGTCAGAGCGTGCCGTCTGGGTGTTGCCCACCACCTCTTAGTTTGACAATCTCTTGACAGGCCTCTAAGCGCACCCCAGTGGAGGTGAGGGTGGGGGAGGCCATGGTGTTCCACCCCTGAGACCTCAGATTCAGGCCACGGAATGGAGTCCACTCAGGTTCATGACAAGGCACGTTGACAATGGTAGGAGCCCCGTTTTCAATGCCACAGCTTCCTGGAACTCTGCTACCACCTTTGCCCATGGCCTGCCAGTCCTGGGGCAGAGACGCTCCCGTGTGCTGTCTGAGTTGACCTTGTGTTTTCTTGTGCCGGGGCCTGGACTGGCAGGGTGAAACGCTGCCCTGGGGACTTCCTCACACAGATGGTGGGCTATGTTTACAACCACTGGGTGGTTTCCCAGGCAGCAGCCACTTGCTGACAGGAACCCCTTTTCCCCCTCCGTAGCAGGTGATGGCCGTGGACATCAGCTTAAATCCTTCAGCTCTGCCTTGACATCTCTACTCTTGGGAGAGGGGCTTCGGTACCCCACATCCCAAAATGGCCTCATTTTCCTGGTCAATACCCACCTGACACACCACTTCTGGAACCTGACGAGAGCTTTTGTGCTTGTACTTGTAGCCCTTCCTGATCATCTCAGTCCTGGAGAGACAGGAACTCCTGTGGCATCAGAACTTTAAGGGTTTAGGATATTATTATAAATGGGACCCTCTCCCAGTCCCCGACTATACCCTGGCTCTCCCCACACTCACTTTACACTAATGGCCAGACCCAGAATATAGCCAGGAGACGATGCTCCGCATGGCCGCCATCTACTGACCAAATGTACCACAGACTCCAGGCTGACCCTTCACAGGTGTACTAGATCTTGAAACACGAACACCACGCCCCAAAGAAAAAAGAGAAAAGATGATTTTGAAAATCTTTCTATGTCAGCATCAGTGGCCTGGGTCAGTAGAAGGCAGGAGAGCATTGTCAGGAAATCTGACACATCAGACGAAGTCGGCCACTCACAGACTCTTCCGGCCAAAGTTCCCAAGAGCCTGAGAAGGGGGTTATTTCCTATTTAGTTGGATCTGTTACAGAAGCTTGAGTCCCTCTGTTCCAGCAGGCATGAGAGACATCCAGATAAGGCCCACTGTCAAGGGAAGGTACCCATTGCCTTCGTGACTCCTCCCATTCTTCTGGCAATCTCCTCCACCTGAGGACATGGAGGTAAGAGGGTAGAAGTTCACAAAATTTCTGGAAGGGCTGCAAGATTTAAAGTTTGAGAAGTCCCACCTGTGCTAATCTCAGAACCTTCATCCCCTAGTGTGGACAGTTTCATGAGTTCCCCTTCTCTTAGTTCTTGTGAGCCTCCAGGTAGGATGGCTCCATAAGACAAGAAGGCTATCAGATGCCTGCCTCAATGACCATTGTCTGTCCAGCCCCTTTTGCCAAAGGCTACAGGGATGAGCTCTCCTGGTCTGCAGATTGTAGTTGTTCTGAGGACACCTTAGTCCTTAGCCCTGCCATCTGCTCATTCTCCTGGGTCTGGGTGAGATTTTGCTCACCCAACCTGGAAAGCCCCAAACTCAGAGGGACCAGATATTTACAGGGGAAAAAAAGGAGAAATGTGGAGCTGAAGAACATTGAAAGAATGACTTTTCCCCAGGAAATCTCCCTTTCCCCACTGGGTGTCTTCTCCCGAAGGGAGGGATGGATGCTGCAGATAAGAGGAGCCTGCTCTGAAATCTTAAGGTGGCCTCTGTTCTCTGGTCTGGAGGATGAACTGGGAAGAGCACCGCAGACTCTCTCACAGCTTAAACTGCAACGTAATCAATGAAGAGAGGAGCTAGCTCTCATCAAAAAAGTGCTCATAAAGGCAAATTGTCTCCATTAGAAGCTTTTATTTATTTTCTTTTATTAAAAGCTTTTAAAAGAAAGTTCTATTTTCAGGATTCTGTCCTTTGAAAATATATAATTGTCCATCTTTATGCTGCCGAGCCTTTGTGCTGCCCAGCGGTGGGCTCGTGGCTCTTGTCTGATGTTCCTGGATTATTTCCGCAAATTTTGAATCTCCCGATTTATCTGAAAAGCCCTTCTCCCTTTGTGTGTTTGTGTGTCTGGGGGACATAAAGTGTCTATACATTGTAGCAAGATCCCAAGGAGCATGTCATAATGAGCAGCCTTCCAACTTGCCACCCATCTCTTGCTTAGCTGTCACGACTTGCTGTTAAATCCTTGGTTCATGGTTGGAAGGTTCCAGGGACATCATTTCTTCCCTGCCTCTGATTCTGCTGTGCCCCCTGCCCCATCTTTGTCACGCAGTCTTGTTCCTTCTCCGACATTGCTTTGACTTAACCCCTTTCTTCTCTTTTTTCTTGCTGATTAGAGGTTTTCCCAGAACATGGACTTGCCCACACTTCTAGAGGGTGAAGCATCAGAAAGGTTGTAAAATAGAAAGCATATGAATGCATGTGGTGTGAGTTCTTTGGTGGCCTCCATTCTCCCACACAGTCAAGGAGGCAGGCTTGGAGTCTGGGCCCCAGATGCTGCCCCCTCCAGCTTCCCACTCCCCATAGACTCCAGATATAAATTAGCAGAGAGATAAGCTCTGGGTCTCTCCAAGTCCTGTGCGTGCTCTGTATTCTCGGAGCAGACTGACTTAGGGAAAAGACATCATGAAGGTCTACAGCTGCAAAAAAAAAAAAGAGCTACCTTTGGAAATTGCTAGCAAGGACATCTTCATTTGTCTTGTTTATTTTTTTTTCTGTATTTGTTCCCTGGTGTTGCTGACTAGAGATGATGTGGATGCTCTGTGACGTCTGACCTAAGTATCTTCTTCATCTTATCCCACTGACGGCCTTGGGGGGCAATGGGCAGATCCCAATATGGAGAGAGAAGGATTTTTGCTGGAAGGAGCTTCGATTGCTGGTGTAAGATTTTCTCCCCACTGAGGATTCTGCTAGTCCCTCACCCACCACACCCCAGATGCATCTCCTCCCTCTCTGCTGCTCTGCGCCCTGGGGGCATGACCCCTGAAGCTGGCCTCAGCCAGCCTCTTGGGCTTCTGAGTGGGCCCCAGACGCAGGAAGAGTAAAGTCAGGCCTTTCCACCTCCTTCATGCCCCGTCTCTGGCAACAGCCGTGTCCCTTCCTGTCACAGCTCCAACTGTAACCCCCATCTCACTGGGTTTTTCCAATGGTGTTCCTCCCAGGGCTTCCTCAGCTCTGGAGGCTGTGACAGCATCCCAGCATGGTCTCTGGGTGTCCTTAAGCCTTCAAGGCTCTCAGCAAGGCCTGTGGCAGGCCATCTCTTCATTCAAGTCCCTTCTTTTAACCACCAGGGTGGATTCTATTCCCAGCCAGATACAAGGGCTCTCTTCCAAAATTTGTTCTTGAACTCTGGAGTGTGAGGGGACGGCTCTGAGCTGTCCAGTGCGTGTTAAGGCCCTTCGGACCACATCCCCAGGAGCTCAGAGCTAATGCTTTGGGTCAGCACCGCAGGATACTCATAGGACTCCTGCTGTTGTGCACGCATCTGTCTGGGGCATCTCATCAGCAGGGGAGACTCCCTGGAGCAGGTTCTCCTCCTCCTGAATCCCAGGCCACACACAGTGTCATCTAGTCTCCAGCCCCACTGTCATTTCCCACAAGGGCCTGTCTGTCTCCTCCTCTAGTCTGGGCAGGTCTCTGCAGAGCAGCACCCTTGCATGCTGGGAAGTGTATCAGCGTTAGGAGCGGGGCCACAAGCCATGCACACTGAGCCTCGCAGGAGGTTCCCTTTGAGAGGGACCGGCATGTGATGTGGATCTCAGCAGCTGCAGAAGGCAATCAACAGTCTCCGAAAACTGAAAGCCGTTAGAGGGGGGCGGGGCAACTGGGTGGGGGGTGTTAAGGAGGGCAGGGGTGATGACCACTGGGTGTTAAGTGCGAGTAATGAATTGTCGCCCACGGCATCAGAAACTTGTGACGCACTCCGTACCGGCTAACTGAACATGATAAAATAAATGAAAGACAGAAAGATGAAAGGAAAAAGAAGGGAAGAAAGAAAGAAAAAGAGGGAGGAAGTGAGAGGGAGAGAGGGAGGTTGGCTCCCTAGGAGGACCTCAGCCATAGGGTGAAGATACCTTATATTCTAAGGAACATTTCCGATCAATACACACGCACCTGAGCACCTCTGTGAAGAAGAACATTTACGTTCCCAGCACCCGTGGGCCTAAGGGTGGAGACAATGCTGACTGCCACACAGAGAGTTTCCCTACTTCCTCTTTTCATTTTTCTATAAAATCCCTGCTGAACCACAGGGCCTAATCCCGGCTTCACAGCCCATGGGGAGAGACTGTGCTCCAGGACTGAGTGGCCCCGAGCCGCCCGTCACTGTCCGTGGGATAACGCCCCGCCTCCAGGCTCATGCTGCTGTGGCCACTGCTTCTGGTCCTCGGTGAGTAGGGCGCTGGAGCAGGGCTTGGGTGCGGCCACGGCAGAGCCACCGGTGCCTGGGCCTCGCAGAGCCTGCTTCTGAGCACCTGTGTCTCCGAGGGCATGAGTGGGGCTGGGCCCAGCTTCTAGCTGAGCCCCAGGAGGGACCGCGCAGGTCAGTACCAAGCAGAGCAGGTTCCCAGGAGGACAAAGGACTCTGCATCCCTTTTGCAAAGACTCATGCCCTTCGCTCTCTTTAAAACATCCATTTCCGCTTTGATCTCTCTGAAAATTGGAACACTTCTTTTTTTTTTAAGATTTTATTTATTTATTTGACAGACAGAGATTACAAGTAGGCAAGGGAGGCAGAGAGAGAGGAGGAAGCAGGCTCCCTGCAGAGCAGAGAGCCCGATGCAGGGCTCGATCCCAGGACCCTGGGATCATGACCTGAGCCAAAGGCAGTGGCTTAACCCACTGAGCCACTCAGGCTCCCCAAATTGGAACACTTCTTAACAGGACATCAGAGGAATGTTCTGTTAGGGTAAATTCTATTTGCAGCCCGCTGAAATCCTACTCTGTCTCAGCCCCACACCCACACCAGCCGCCACGTCTGGGGCTGAGGCCTTTCTTTCCTCGATTTACCCTGTGGAGTGGCTTTAAGTCCCGCCAGCTGTAGATCAGCCCGCGGCTTCTGCTGATACGTCTGACCCTTGCGCACGGGTGCAAATACAGAGCTGGGTCAAGAATAGGGAAGGTCGGGAAACAGCACACACGAAATGTGAACAGACACCTTGTTTCCTCCCGGGCCCTTCCTGGCCTCTGTGTCGCCAGCAGGCGGGTGATCTGTTTCCAGCAAGAGTCAGTCTTCAAACGAGAAGTTGTAAGAGGAGCAGAGACAGCATGAATCTTCTGCGCAGTGACTGATCGGGGAGGACCATGTTTGTGAACCGTTTGGGTCTTGAGCCCTCGGTTCCATGGGAGGTTGTTTGTAAGCGAGGGAAGGAAGGAAACAAGCCAGGCGGGAGGAAAGTGAGTAGATGAACGAGGGGAGGAGGCATGGATGGAAAGGGGGCAGAGAGACCAGTTGGGGAGGGGGTGGAGGTGTTTGGAAAGCGTGCAGGCCCTGGCTGGGTGGTGATGTCTGCCTCTTCCCTTGCAGCGGCTCTGGACGCCCAGTCTGGTAAGTCACCCTCTCTTTGCTCCCTTCAGTCTCTGGGAGGCTCACTCTGCAGGCCAGGCAGGGGCCACAAGTCTGGCCTCTCAGCTGGGGCTGTGGGGATGGGCGCCAAGACTGGGGTGGGGCGAGCGGGGGGCTGGACCCCACTGGGCAGGAGCAGTCCAGTGTCCCTTTGTCTCTGAGCTGCTACCTGCCTGCCTAATGGGCTACACCCCGGACCCCGTCAAGGCAATGGATTCCTTTCTCCTTGCTGTTGAGCCCTAGGACCCGAAGAAAGGTGCCCGGGAAGGGCAAGCAAACCGTTCGCAGCTACTGTTGAGTAAACATTCTGCACATCTCCTGGGTCCAGCCCCCAGCAGCACCAGAGTCCACAGTGGGAGACACACTGACCACAGAGAGGCAACTGGATGCTAGGGAGAGGCTGTGCCTAACACAGGGCCGTCCCCTGAATGTCCCCTCGGACTGCAAACGAACCACGCCTAACTTGTCTTCTATTATTAGACAAAGTTACATTTTCCCCTGTAACTCCTCCTTCCAGGACGTGTTCACCCTCCTACAAGGTGGGGGAGTGGAGGGCATCCTTACATACCTGATAATTTTGTATTTGACGATACAATCTGCATCGCGTCTGCGGTGATTTTAAGCAAGAGTGTTCTCTGGCTCAGCCCCGAAGGACCCGGTGAGCTGCGTGTGTGCAGACTGTGCCTGGTTCTGGGGCGTGGGTCTGTAAGGCACATGTCAAAGTCCAGGCCCCGCTCCCAAGCGTCTCGCAGCCAGATCCCATTTCCAGACCCAGGAAGCTCCAGAGCCCCCTCTTACTCAGTCTCTAGCTCTGTCACTACCAGCAGCTCGGTCACCGGAGTCCTTCTTCCTCAAACATTCTTTAATCAAACTGATTTCATGTCTGTCATCATCACTGAAAACCTTACCCAAGCTCCATGCGGAGGAAAAAAACTTCTGGCCTCCGGGAGGGCTTCAGACGTGTCTCTTTTTGTCGGTGTTTCTGACCCACCACCATGCCTGCCTCCTGGTCCAGGGGTAGGACTCTCCAAGCGGCCGAGCGGTCCCGAGGAGCATGTGGTCTCTGAACTTCTTAAGAACAAAAGTTCTGAGCCTGCACCTCCAACGTGGCATACAGACAGGGATCCCTGGAGGGAAATACTGCGAGCATTGCAACATATGTGCAAGAACAGAAAATGCAAGTCTCATAGAATGTGGGAGTCCCCTCTCTTTGAGGATCCCGCTTGTCCCACTTTGGAGATTGGACCCAGGGCCCCCACGAGGGTGGTCTGCCTTCTGAGGCAGCTCCCAGGATGCCGTCCCTCTCCCGTGAAGCCACAGCCACAGGGCAGAGCCCCAGACAAAAGACACGCTCCCCGCTGAATCCTGGTTCAATTTTGGGAGTTTATAGTTTTCCAGGAATGCATCCATTTCCTCTAGGTTGCTTAACTTATTCACATATAACTGTTGATAATAGCTTCTGATGATTGTTTCTACTTCCTTGGTGTTAGTTGTGATCTCTCCCTTTTCATTCATAATTTTATTAATTTGAGTTTTCTCTCTTTTCTTTTGGATTAGTGTGGCCAATGGTTTATCGATCTTATTGATCCTTTCAAAAAACCAGCTTCTAGTTTCATTGATACGTTCTACTATGTCTCTAGTTTCTACCTCATTCATCTCTGCTCTAACCTTGATTATTTCCCTTCTTGTGTGTGGAGTTGGTTTAATTTGTTGTTGATTCTCCAGTTCTTTCAGGTGTAGAGACAGCTGTTGTATTCTGGATTTTTCAATTTTTTTGAGGGAGGCTTGGATGGCTATGTATTTCCCCCTTAGGACCGCCTTTGCTGTATCCCATAGGTTTTGGACCAAAGTGTCTTCATTCTCATTGGTTTCCATGAATTGTTCCAGAAATGGGATTGAAACTTTTTAAACAGACATGACACTAACAGGATCATGGGAGACACACGATATCAGGAAGGGGTCCAAGGGATCTGGGCTGTGTGTGCGTGTGTGTGCATCACCCTTCCTCCACATGAGCGGGCGTCAGGGCGTCAGGGCGTGAGGCCAGGGCCGGGGGCGGGGCTGGCCCTGCAGGAGTCTGGCATCTTTTGCAGATCAGCTGAGCATTGACATGCCCCACGATGTCTATGAAGGAGATGAGGTGGTGGTGCGGTGCTCTGGGGTAAGCGGTGGCACGATAGGGAAAGTGATGTACTACAAGGATGAGTCTCTGCTGGCCACTCACTACCACGCCTCAGGCTACACCATCCCAAAGGCAAGCCCCCGTGACAGCGGCTCCTATTCCTGTGAGGTCCACCAGCTGGTCTCCTATAGATTTACGACAGAAAGAACGAGGTCCGTATGGCTCACTGTCCAAGGTGAGGCTTCGCTGTTCTAGGGCCTGTGAGGGGGGAGCCAGGGTGCGGGCAGGGGACACTACCCAGGGAGGGAACGGCGGTGATGGCTGTGTGACCTCAGGTCCATGTCCGTGTGTCCTGTTCGGTGGGGCTGAGGAGACAGGGCACCTCCCCGCAGGACCTGCACCCTCTGCAACACCTGCTCTGTCCATCTCTCCCTCCAGAGCTGTTTCCGGCTCCCACGCTGACCATCAGGCCCTCGCAGCCCACCGAGGGGAGCTCAGTGACCCTGTCCTGTGACACCCAGCTCCCCAGGGATAGGTCGGGGACGCAGCTTCGCTACTCCTTCTTCAGGGATGACCACACCCTGAGATCGGACGGAAACTCATCAGAGTTTCAGATCTCGGCCGTATGGAAGGAGGACTCGGGATACTACTGGTGTGAGGTGGCCACAGCGTCCCACAGTGTCTCGAAGCCGAGTCATCCGTCCCACGTGCTTGTGCAGCGTGAGCCCCAGGGGCGGGGCTGCAGGCGGCGTCCTGGGTGGCATGGAGAGGAGCAGGGCTCCCTGGAGACCCCAGCTGTGCCTCCCCTGTCCCTACGGGCATGGTGGGTACGGGGCCTCAGGGACTCCCCTGGACTCTGATGTCAGTGGCCACGGGGCCCAGTCTCCCTGGCTCTGCTCTCCTGGTCCGCAAAGCGACCATCATAAGCTCTCCTGGAGCACCTTGTGTTACACTCCGAGAACAAGAGGTAAATAATGGTGGTGTCCGTCTGCAGGGGGCTGCCCCAGCCGGGAACACTCAGCCCTGGGAGAGCCCCGGGGTGGAAACGGCAGCAGTGGCAGGAAGAGCCCCCAGCCCTTAAAAGCACTTCCCGAATGCCAGGCCTGAATGGGCTGCTGTGCTCGGTTCCAGGAATCCCAGGACAGGGAGGACTTGCAGGAAGTTTTCCAAGCACAGGCCTTGCTTTGAGCAGGTCTGGGGGCCCCGCAGAGCCCTGGGCATCTGTAATGTGGTACATCAGTGTCCCCATGTCACACACCAGGCGACTGAAGGCGCAGAGCGGCCAAATGACCTGCCCGGGGTAACCCAGCTGGAAGAGGAACCCAGGCACACCGTGCCGGCATCTGCCCCTGCCCCACGCCGTGCAGGGGGACAGCAGTGCTGCCGACGCCTGCCAGGTGCCAGACCCTGAGAGCCGCAGGATGGGCCTCTCCCTTCATCAGCAGCAGAGCTCTGTCAGGCTGGGACGGGGCTTCACACTCCATCTTGGAGGAAACGTGGGATTGGACAGATGCACTGACCTGCTGAGATCATGCGATGAATAAGCGGCAGAGCTAGCCCGTGCTCCTCCTGCTGTCCCCTCTCCCGCTGTCCCCCTCTCTCTCTGTCCCCCTTTCCCGCTGTCCCACCATCACACAGTCCCACGGCCCCCCTCTCCCACCGTCCTGCTGTCCCACCATCCTCCTCTCCCACCATCCCACTGTCCTGCCATCCCCATGTCCCGCTGTCTCCCTCTCCCACTGTCCTGCCATCCCCCTGTCCTGTCGTCTCTCTGTCCCTCTGTCCCGCTGTGCCGCCGTCCCCCCATTCCACCGTCCTCCTGTCCCTCTGTCTCCCTGTGCCACTGTCCTGTGGT
>PISX010003527.1:0-135771 GCA_004024625.1 Mellivora capensis
AAAAAAAAAAATACCAAAATAAATGTTCTTTCAGGCATATTCACCACTAAAAAAATTATTTTTTTCTCTCAGGACTACAGAGTCAAGACTTTAGATATAAACCCACAGCAGGACAATGGGTTTCCTTATTGAAATTTTTTTATATTTATCAGATGCAAAAATAATAAGCTTACAGAGGATCCTTAAAAGAGAACTGTTTTATTTTTTAACATACTCAACACACACACACAGCCATTCTTTTCTAAAAAAATAGAAATGGTCTATTTCTACAGAACCATAGATATGGTTCTGTATCTACCCAGGTTTCTAAACTTGTGGCCTCAGCACAGTTGAGTGGGGTTTAAAAAGAAGCATGCTGAGAAAAAGAATATTAGGGTTTGTTGTTTTTGTTGTTATTTTTGCAAAGTAATTAAGAATGTGGGGTCTGGAGCCAGGCCGCCTGTTGGCCTGTTGGGAATTCTGGCCACCACGTATATGATAGGGGACTTCTGACAAATATAGTCAATTTTTCGAGGCCTCGGTTTCCTCATCTGTGAACTGAGATGATGTTGAACCCCCAGGCCCGGCAGCAGGACACATGAGGTGACTTGTGAAAAGCACTTAGACTGGGTCACCGTGCAAGCGCTGGGTAAAGTTGGCCGCTGCTGCTCTCGTTTCAGGAAAAGTGGAAGTGCTTTCGTGAAAGCATTCGAGCAAGGTTATGTTGGCTCTCCTTCTCCCTCACCAGGAGCAGAATTACTAGGAGGCCATAAAAGTTATGGGCTCTGCTGTAAAAACCTCTCCTGAGATCAGAGTAAAGCCTGGAGACAGAGCATGTTCTGGAGGACTGCAAGTGTTGCAGAAGTAGAGAGACTCGGGCTTGGGAGAACTCGGACTGACTGAGCTCCAGACCTGCCGCAGCTGCTCTCTGACTTTGGTCCTGGTCTGTAAAATGGCTAGAGTGTACGAATAATCATCGCGGTCAGAAGGGGCTCTTGGGGGATTAAGGGAGATAAATTTCGCCAAACTGCTAAAAAGGTGACTGACTGAAAGAATGTCCTCAAAAAGGCTTTTATTCCTCCTTTAGAGATGCAGGAACAGTCAGTGTAGAACAGAGGCCTCAGGATCAGAAAGGAGGAGCAGAGCATTCTAGCGTGTTTTTGAGAAGTGTGATAAGCTCAGTCCTGTTTGTTCCTGCGGGGGTGTGGACTCCTAGCACTGGACTTCCATTGCTTCAGAAGGAATTTCAGTTGACAAGGGCCATGTCGCCTGTTGTGTAATCCCATTCTCAAGAGATGCTGGAGAAGCGTAGATCACTATCTTTCTAGAACAGTCTGGGTTGAGTGCACACCAGCCCCGGAACCAGGGACAAAGGACAGAATCTTCATCCAGCTCCCATCTGTGTTTCAGTGGGGACAGCAATACTGGGCTTTTCTGGCTTTGGAAACGTAAGCCTTTCTTCATCCCGCAGAAGGATCATGTCAGATGCACACTCAAAATGTATGGGTATTTCTCTTTCGAAGAGAAAATGTGCTTCCTTTAGAGAACAATTTCATCTAAAATCACCGACTCTTGGGCACGGATGGAGGACTTCTTTAGAATTTTGAGCAATTAAGTTTTCCTATTGCAGCTTCTCCTGCTTTAATTCATTTACTTAATCGTGCAACAAGTATTTATTGAGAACTAGTATTCCAGGCACTCTGGTAGATGTCGGTTATAAAAAAGTGAACAAAACGTAGCCCTCATGGAAGCTCATTCCATCTGCTGCTCTTATGACCTCGCATGGCTTTTCTGGGAACCCTTTTGCAAAGGTGCATACTTTGAACCATTTCAGAAAAAAAGCTGCTTTTTGGCAGAAGCTACGGGTGGACATACATTTGCTGGGTCTACAAACAGGCTTGTCTCCACATTTGCCTGGTGTTGCCATCCCTAGAGATTTCCTCCCAACAGCGTCCCTCGTGTTCGGGGGGACAGCAGTCCGTGGCGGGCAGGAGGGGTGCCTGTGGCCAAAAGCCCACGTGAGATAAAACTTGGGCTGGCCGCCGGTTGAGCCGGCGCTGAAACAGAACCTCTCTTGCTGTCTCTGCCTTTTATACAGGGGAGGGAGATTTTTTCCCTCGGAACAATCATGGCGATGTTAACTCGGTCAGCCGACTAGTGGCACAAAAGGAAACTGCCGCTGACTAGTGGCACAAAAGGAAACTGCCGCTCGGGTCCGGACTGGTGACGGCAGAAAGCCGCAATTGCAGTACGTTTCCCTGTTACAAAGAGCACTGGCTCTGCCAGGAGGAGCCGGACGCCACAAAAGAACTTGGGGAGTTCAGCGCCTAGGTCGTTAGGCAGTGCCGCAGGTAGCTTGTTTATGCAGCGCGGTCCCTCCGCTGGGAGAAGACCTGCTTCCTTCGGATGCCCTAGACTGTGCCGTTTGCTTAGCCGGAGAACTTACTGAGTAATGAATGTGCTCGTCTGGCTGATAGAAAGTATTTCCACAGCCTGCGGGTGTGTTTATAGAGAGCCGGAGAGAGACCACAGGCAGCAATTTGTCTTCTTAGGTATCAGCAAAGTCTTCTCTTTTAACAACTACAGGATTTATTTTTAACTGCTTGACTCAGTGCTTGTCAGATGATTCGGACCATCAAACTGCAGCTGGAAGTACCCAGCGCGCGGGGGAAGCTGGAATGGCAAGGGGAAGGGGGCTGGCTGGGAAAAGGGGTGGGATTTCAGCATCGTGCCTCTGGGGCTCTGCCTCCCAACGTGGGAGAGAGTTTAGGGCTTCCAGCAGCACGAGTGTATTTGCGGGTCAGGCTGGGAACTGAATGGGAATGGCTGCCTTCGGCTGCTTAACGACCTAATTGCCCAGCGACCGGGGTCTTGTGAGGAGGAACCCAGGATCCGGGGACCGGGGACCAGAGCGTGCTGAGCGCTGGTCTCTGCTGCTCGGCGGCGTATTGCGCTTCGCTCCTGCTTGATGCTGCCTGCCTCCAGAAGCCTCTCACCATGATCGATAGCTCCAAGAAGCAGCAACAGGGCTTCCCAGAGATTTTAACTGCTGGGGATTTCGAGCCATTAAAAGAAAAGGAATGCCTTGAGGGAAGCAACCAGAAAAGTCTCAAGGAAGGTCAGTGTGTCTGTGGACGGGGGCACAAGCGCCCGGTCTGTGTTCCCGTCAGCCAGGCTGAGCGTGTCTGTCTGCTGACCGTGTGTCTGCTCTCTCTGTTCGCTCGTGTTCCTCACACGTTCTAAGTTCTTTGAAATGAAAGCTTAACGCTGTTCTCGGTGGCTCTTCCTAGCTCGCGGTTTATTAACTGATAGAACTCTAGGGATTTTACAATAATTAATACAGGAAGGGGACTTAGGAGGCCAGTCCTCGTTTCAGGGAAACCTTTCCAGGGTCATTTTGTATATTCTCTCATTCTTTCCTTTTTTTTTTTTTTTTTTTCTTGTCCCCCCCCCCCCCCCCCAGGAGAGGCCACTTCCTTTTCAGCAGCATTCAGGGCGCTTTTTGCTTTAGGTTTACAAATGCATGATTCCGGGAAAATTATTTTTTTTTCCAATTGACGTGTTTACGGGGTTTATTGTTTAAAACCAGGAAGGTAGCTAGTGCTTTCTTAATGATATCTTTAAATGGTTGGTTTAGTTGGTCGTAATGCACATTGCATCGTTCTGTTTTCTTTTGCTTTTAAAAACACATTGCTTGGTTTTGTGGTCTTTTGACAAGGCAAAAAACAAGCTTAAGGATACTGTCCATTATTTTCGGTGGCCACTGCACAGTACCTCCCTGACTGATTCGAGAAAATGGCCAAAGGTACGAGCTGTGCTGTACCCTGTCGTGGCATATACTGAAGAGTGGCCAGACCAGTTCATGTGCTTTACTGGAGCAGCTGGAGATCAAGGGCCGTGGTTTCAGAAATTCGGGATCTACAGAGATTAAGTTTTTCCTGAATTTGAGATAATGAAGGTCACCCCTCTCAATGCGTGGTTACTTTGGAATTTGATTTTCTAGGGCTCCTTGGGAGGAAAACAAAAGCCCACAGTAACATTTTATCTGCATTCAGCTCCTGCCATCAGCCACCCCTCAACCTCTCCACTCGCCCTTGCTCATCTTGGAGACCCAGAGAGCAAATCTGGATTTACCTGCCTCAGTAGCAGCTTGAGCTTCTTCCAAAAGGATATTATTGCTCTTTTTTTTTTTTTTTGCTCATTTAGACTATGAGAATGTGATGAAGAGATTGTTACAGATTTGAAAGATAAGAAGAAGAAACAATAGTTGGACTTTTTAGAGTTGAACTACTTCTGGGTATGGGCAGAGAAAACATCCAGGTCCAAACAGACGACACAATTAAGTATAAATAGCTGTTGCCAGGAAGCAAACAATGGGGTCGCCTCTCCTTGCTCACAGCAAGCCTTCCTGTGGATTCGTGGAGAATCAATACCGGTGGAGTTTTTAGGACACGTTCTGGAGAGTCCCTGAGGGAGGTTGAAGTTTTTAAATCATTAACTTAAAAAAAAAAAAAAAAGAGTTAATTATGTAAGCATCATTTAAGTCATGGCCAGGTGTTAAGCTCCTGTTCGTACCTTACATTTGAAGCAGGGAGAGAAACAGAGTCGTCACAAGCGCAGAGTAGGATAAGGAGCACGGAAGCAAGGATTAAAAATAGGGAAGCAGGCTAGAAGCATGACAGCAAGCACAGCAGAGCAGAAGTGACATGATTACGTAATGTATGGGTTGTTTCCCTAACCATTGCGACCGTGCCTCCCATTTATGCTTGTGTCCAAAGGGCCTGAGCATGGGCTCTCAAGTGAAAGGTACTGGGGATCGGGTCCCAGCCGCGCCATTCTGGAGCCCTGTGACCCTGGACAGGTTCACTGCTCCGAGCCTTAATCTCCTCATTTGTGCAACAAGAAGCAACATGTACTTCATACTGTTTTTATGAGATGCCCGATTTGATGCCACTTTGTCATCCCTCTGCTTGTCTTTTTTCAGCCCTTTGTTACTTTTTCCTTCTACTTAAATTTTCATTTTTAAAATTCCCTATAAATTTACAGCTATAGAGAAATATTTTGTATGTTACTGTCATATAAATTCATATAAAATCATATAAATTCATATGTAGGGGCACCTGGGTGGCTCAGTCGGTTAAGTTTCTGCCTTTGGCTCAGGTCATCATCTCGGGGTCCTGGGATCGAGCCCTGCGTTGGGCTCCCTGCTCAGTGGGGAGTCTGCTTCTCCCTCTCCCTCTGTGCCCCCCCATGCTCACTCGCTCTCTCTCTTTCTCAAATAAATACAATCTTTAAATAGATAAATAAATTCATACATATAAAGAAGTAAGGGAAGAGAACTTTCATATTTTACAACACTCTACAAAAATGGTTAGGTAAAGTCACTCTTAGGACAGTTGCACTGACTACGGTTTTGCTTTATGTACCTCCACAGATTGTATTTCTACCCATTTTCCGCTAGAGATAGGGCCGAGGGAAAAAACAAACAAAAACCCCATAGGTATCAAGGATGATCTGTTACCTCCCCATTAGTGATGCCGAAAGAGAGATTAGACCTGGGTTCAATTAGAACAGAAAAAAATAAGAGAAATTTTGCAGAAAGCACTTTTTTTTTTTAAATTTGGAGTGGCATAAAAATAAGGTGATTCCTGTGCAAGATGGGACTCCTGTAATTGTGTCACCGTCACTGCCTGCCGACGAGTTGCAGTGGTCAGCATAGCAGACTCGTAGAGCACAACACTGGGATTGGGGACAGTCCCCAGTGAAGCTTCATCTGCTCTTGGGCCATGGACCGTACGTTCGTTATATTAATCCGTGAAAGTTGATTGATATGGCAGCGGTTGTGGAAACACCTAAACACACTAGAGTCTAATTAGATCCTGAGCTATTTGTCAGAAGAGACAAATGTACTAGTGATTATTAGTGTCCAGTGGTTGATGCCTCATGTGTTAAGGGACGCCAAAAATATTCATTATATTTCACATCAGTAGTGTTTAGTCTTCCACTCCTTTTTGGCAACACTGGTTTTGGTTTGGGTTTGTTTGAAAGAAGAGCCTGTGCGATTTTTTTTTTAATATCAAGAACGCAAGTTTCCCGGTAGTGAAGGAAGGCTAAATTTTGGTCCATTTCGTTCTAACCACATGGACACAGCTTGGTCTCTCTGGTGTTTCTGACGTGTGTCTACTGTCAGGGTTGGCAGTCCAGCCCGCTGCTCAAGAAGGTGCTCTGTTTCTAACTTACATTGGGATATTTCAGAATTCCTGTTACTGTTGACAGTGCTAGTTAGCCAGAATTATTATTAGGGAGAAAGCAGACTTCTATTAGCAAATAATCACGAGCTTCAGAATTCTCTGTGGCACCTCAACAAGAAAATTTAGTAATACCTATCGAAAATTTAAGAAGAAAATGTTCCAAGTGTGAACAGCCTCTGAATAGTTGTCATCCCATACCAAAGAATTGTTTGGATAACAAAGCCTGTTAACCTCACAGTTTTGTTAATGCTTGTATAAACTTTCTGATAAATACCAATCCATGTGTGTAGTGGGAGAATTTAATTATTAGCTGCTTTGGGTGAAGATAGCAATAAATACCATGAATTCTTGGGGCGCCTGGGTGGCTCAGTTGTTGAGCGTCTGCCTTCGGCTCAGGTCATGATCCCAGACCAGAGTCCTGGGATCGAGCTCCAAATTGGGCTCCCTGCTCAGCAGGAAGCCTGCTTCCCCCCGCCCCCACTCCCCCTGCTTGTGTTCCCTCTCTCGCTGTCTGTCTCGCTCACTGCCAACTAAACAAATACAGTCTTTTAAGTAAAAAGATAAATACCATGAGTTCTCCTGAGCAAATTCAAGATAGAGAATTCTTCTTAGACTAGTTTACTTTGTCAAAGCAGCAATACGGAGTCTTAACTTTTGACTTGCCCACAATAGAAAGTGAACATTTTCTAATTGCATTCAACATGGATGAGATCTAAATTTAATTTCTGGGTCTAAAACTAGAGATGGATATTAGACATCACTGACTTGACAACCAAAGAATTAACAATTACAAAATTTGAGGGCGAATCACATAAATTGAGGTGATTTAATTCAGATAAGTGGCTTAATCTGAGTTATTATTAAGATAATGAATCATAGCACCAGTGCTACCAGGTAGTCATAGTTAAAGAGGAAAATGGTTGTTCACTTTAAGAAGTCTCTTACAGTGAGAATAAAAACACTAGAAAGAAAACTGGGCTGTGCATTATTTTACTTTGACGAACACTTACTGCTCTAACAAACAGAACTCAGTGTTTTAACCAGAGGGCATCTCTTGCTCAGCACACAGCCCAAAGCGGATTAGACTGCTACCCTAGTCAGCTGTCCTCTGAGAAGTGACCTGGGGAATCTGAGCTTTTCACTGTGCTGCTCAGCCCATGGGTGTGGGAGTAGGAGGAAGAGTTACAGAATTGGGGGCCACATTCCCACTTCTGTCCCCGGCTGGTAAATAACACTTGAGATAAAGTATGTGACAGTCTGTGGTAGCCTGCATAGTAAACAGTGGAGTAGATTAACGTGGTGTGCTGGGACATGGCTGTAGTAGGCCTTTTTAAGAAAAAGGTGCACATGTTTCCAAAGTCTTCTGAGCCAACCAGCCTGGGGAAAAACAGATTAAACAAATACCTTTACCAAACCACCCAAACTTTTCTACATGTTGGAAATTATCTCATAATTACTACCTGCACTGTCCATTAGCCACATATGGCTGTTTAAAATAATTAAAATGAAATAAAATTTTTAAAATTCAGCTCCGCCATCACATTAGGCACACATGGTTAGTGCCTGCCATGCCGAACAGCGCAGATTATAAAACACTTCGTCGGTGTGGAAAGCTCCGTGAAAGACAGCGCTGCGGTACCCTTCTTCCTCCACGCCTCTGCCCACCACATTCCTCTCACCCCAGGTTTGCAGGTTCAAAGTCGCCGAAAACTCAGTCCCAATGCCATTTCCTGAAGAACGTCGCTGGACGTTATCACCTGAAAACACTTTCTTCTCCCGGGCATGTTCTGAGTGACTCCGTCTGCATCTCCTCTTCACCTTTTACCTTCTGCCGCGGTGACACGCATACATGTATTGTCTTCACTCTTACACTGTAATGATTTGAGGGATGGAATCCTCATGTGGATCATTTTTGTATCTCACCCCCAGTGCCCTGCATGTCATGGACACATTAATATTATGCAACAGGTATTTAAAGAGTATTATCTCTTTATTATCTTTATTATCTCTGCCTTCTTGAACAGTGTAATCTGAACTCCTCCCTTCAGATATAACTTATAACTCACTTATAAACTCATAACCCCCTGTGGGATGCATTGATGCCTTAAGGCACTGTCAAGGTGTGTAAAATCACTCATCCGTGTACAGAATGATCCCTAGATCATTACTAGATGACTAGCACTGTTATTTTTGGTTTGGTTTTTGCCAAAACCTGGCAGTTCTCCCTTTTCTGATACGCTGCTTCTAAGCTTCTGTGAAGTAAGCAACAAAGTACAAAATGGAGTAGTGAGATCGTGATTGTGCTGTCCGCTCAACCAAAATACATTTATTGAGCTGTGGTGGGAGAAAGGGACAAATGGGCAGCTGAAATAAAGAAAGCTACAAAGCCTTCTCTGAGCAAAAAGCACTTGAGTTTTGCAACATCTCATTTTATTCCTCTGGGAATTTTTTCTTTCTTCGTGTTCTATCAGTGTTCTACAAAATTGAAAGTGTTGTATGGTGAGGTTTCACTGAATTAACATTTTTTAAAAATAAATCGGAATCGTATGATATGGTCCTTATAACAAATTAAAATAATGTGTAGGTATGAAGGAAAAGTAAAAGATCCCTCTTCCCAGGCATGATTCAGTGTTTAAAAAAAAAAATGGGTGAATGTTCTTTTGAGATGAAGTTATATAATTTAATTTTTTTATTAGAAGTAATTTCATTGTGCAGAAATTTGAGTACTTAGCGTCATGCCAACATACAGGGAGTTCACAGCCTAAAAAGTGAGCAACTAAACGATAACATAGGTAAAACTTGCACACACGTAACAGCTCAGGAGAAACCCATGTGTGCTTTGGTCCGAGTGAGAGGGTGACACCCATGCAGGCCAGCCCTCTGTCATGTGCTGTAGACCTGCACAGCCCTCTATGTCCCTGATGGCTCCAGTGGGCCTCCTTTTCCCAGGAAACAGAATCCTCCAGTTTCCCATCACCTTTAAGGGCACCTCTGTCTACCTGTTGGCTCCTGCTGGGAACCTCAGTGGGACTGATCCCTGATCTCCGCCTCATAACCTGCCACCAGGTCCTGACACCAGATCTGTCCTCAGAAATCTTTCTCTCACCCACAGCATTGTTGCACCACGGCCATCACCCTTGCCTGCATCCCCTTCCTCAAATACGGTCTTTACGGGGGTCTTCACTCAAGCGGACGGACGTAGAGCTGCCTCCCAATCTCGCCCCACCCACTCAGACCCCTCCATGAGGGAGGCCGGGCCCCTTCGTCCAGAAGCAGGTCACACTTCTGTCCCTCCATTGCTCTGCTCTCCCAGCATGCCTCTCCCTCCCCACCCCACGCTAGTCCATTGGCCTGATGGGCTGCACCTCGTGCCTTCCTCTGCACGGTCATGTGTAGTCGCTGTGACACGAGGACAGCACACAGGCCAGCCCACTTCTCTGTTCTCTCTTGTGTTGGCGAGCAGATTGCTGTGTGCGTGTGTGTACCTGGGTAACTCGGTAGGTGCGCGCGTGCACGCGCGCGTGTGTGTGTATCGGTCCCATTCCTGAATCCACACAGCGGGCAAAAAGGCCAAGCTATCAAGTCAAGATCAGGAACCTCAAAAACGTAGCACTAGCTAATTGGAGGTAAATAATATTTCACAGCTTTCCTGTTTCATTGTCAATTATCCTTTTATTCAGAGAGGCTGCCTTGGGCATTTACGTTAAGACATTTCAGAGGCTTTTATGCCACCTACATCTTCCCATCTTAGAAGAATTAGGAAGGAGTTTTTACCAGTCAGCACCTTTACCTAGAGCTACACACTGAGATTCTGATGCGGCAGTGGAATATAGATTTTCTGATTGCCCCCAAAATAAGAAAAATAGTATCTTCTCTCAGAACCATAGATGCTAACATATCTAGAAGTTTGGGTGCAGAGCCAGCATTGTCCTACAGATTAGAAATCAATTGTCTCAAAGAAGCAAATCAAATATTGTTTTAACCTCTTCGCATTGCTGGTGGTGAAGCAGTTAAGTGGTTGATTTTGCTTTTGAAGTGCCTGTTATTTGTGTTATACTTGCTTTTATGCCACTTTGTACTTTATTTCCATCACTTTTTAACCAAACGAGATGTTTAAAATGCATATATGTATAATATCCTTCTGTACGTCTGCCACAGACTAATGTCATCCCTGCCGATCTGTGTCAGGCCCCGGCTTGACATCACGTTGTCACACCACGAGAAGCATACTTTAAATTCATTCCAACTTTTGACAAAAAGGAGAAGGGAATTTGTGTGAAGGTATGATCAGTTTAAAGAAACATGCCCCATTTTTAGCAGTCTGTTTCCATGGTAACAGAAGCAGCAGCCAACCATGGAGTTATCAAAGTGCCTGTAAATTTCCAAGGCTGAGTGTTGGAAACATTGTTTTCCTGACCTCATGCTGCAGATTAATTCAGGAAAGCTATCGTGTGTGAGCTCGGACCGCTAGCATTCTCATTTTGACTTCATTTTTAATTCCTAATAGAGGGTAAATGGTGCCTTTTAGACCGTAACCTCCTTGCCAGCAAGTGTAGAATTCCAGAGTTTGTACCCCCTGCCTCTTCGCACGTACCCCAGCCCGGTGGACTTCCTAAGGATACAGCAGGCTTTCTGACATTGGAAAGAAAGGCAATATTTCCTATGTGGTCTAAGCCCTAACTTTTTGAAACGCTATTTTGCATAGTTTTTTTTGTTGTTGCTGTTGGGTTTTTTTGGGTTTTTTTTATAGTTTACTTGATGCCGTCTCCCTTTCTTAAGTGGAAAACAATCATAATATGAAAACTCCCATTCAGAATGCTGTTTGCTCTTCAGCCCGTCCGAGGTGTGGATTTCTGGGCACACTGTGTGGCTCTGCTTCCGCTCCAGAAAGGAAGTGCTGGTGAAGGAAGCTCGCCTCATCAGCGCAGAGAGTGTGGCTCTCAAGAGACAAACCACCATTTTATTTTAGGGCCTCTTTGTGTTCTATTTTGTGGAATCACTTAAAGACGAACCTTATTTTAGAACTGGCAGATTTGACCCCTGAAAATATCACCAAAGGTCTGTGACCTTTGGTTGCTACTCTTTGTCGTTTGTGAGAGTACTTGAGTGCTTTTTCCCTTCTTTAATGCATCATGAATTTTACATTAATTGTGAGTGGAGATGAAAACAAGTTAGCGTCTGCCAGTTTTTCATGGTTTACTTTACTCCCTTGCCCTTCACCTTCCCTTACTAATCTTCTTACACCCTTTAAAGCAACATAATTGGACTTGCGTCTTGTGTTCTACCACCGATACTGACTCAAAAATACCCTAAGTGTCAAGTTCCTGCAACAAGGTGAAAGAGTCTTGATTCTGCCCATGATAAGCCCTTGCCCATAGGAAATTCTTCCACTGACTTATTCTTGAATTTGACACGATAGCCTCTTTCTTTAGAAAATATAACTCCGGGGCACCTGGGTCACTCAGTTGGTTAAGCAACTGCCTTCGGCTCAGGTCCTGATCCCAGAATCCCAGGATCCAAGTACCTGGGGCTCACATCGGGCTCCCAGCTCCATGGGGAGTCTGCTTCTCCCTCTGACCTTCTCCCCTCTCGTGCTCATTCTCACTCTTTCTCAAATAAATAAATAAAATCTTAAAAAAAAAAACCTGTTATATACTGTAACTATACTACACAAAATTAAAACATGTTTATTAAAGGTTCTGTATTATGAGCATTGTAGAAGGTGCTGGAATATAGAGATATCATCTAGAAGGGGAAATAGAGGCCAAAACAACTCCAGCAAAACCTAGAATTTACCATGACAGGGAATATAAAACGTAGCTCTTGCTATAGTTATCACACCACAGAAAGATGACATCACCATTAGTGGTCCATGAAATTATGGTGGTGGAGGGCTAGCGAGGGGTGAGCGAGAAACGGGAAATTTGATTATTGAGTTACTAGTTTCTTTTCTTCTTCTTCTTTTTTTAATTTATTTATTGGAGGGAGCGAGACCGAGATAGAGAGGACGGGAGGAGCAGGGTGAAACAGGCTACCCACTGAGCAGGGAGCCCGATGCAAGACTCGATCCCAGGACTCCAGGATCATGACCCGAGCCGAAGGCATTCGCTTAACCAACTGAGCCACCCAGGCACCCAAGTTATTAATTTCTTAAAGTCTATTTTTAAAACCTCAACTTAGTCATTTTAAAGTGAACAATTCAGAAGCATTCAGTAGATTCACCATGTTGCTCAAACACACCTCTAGTTCCAAAACATTTTCATCACCTTCAAAAAAAACCCTGTGTCCAATAAGCAGTTCCTCCCATGCCCCCGTCCATCCCCAGTTCCTGCTCGACACCCGTCTGAACTCTGTCTCTGCAGTTCCCAATTCCGGATATTTCACATACATGGAACCATCTATCATGTGGCCTTTGTGTCTGTGTCCTCCACGGAGGATAATGTTCTCCAGGTTCATCCGTGTCATGGCAGGTGTCAAAGCCACATTCCTTTTTATGGCTGAATAACATTCCATCGTGCGGACAGGCCACAGCGTTTTACCGTTCATTCATGGCAGACACTTGGACTGTTCCCTGCTCTGCGTGCACGCGTGCATGGCGTGTGTGTGTGTGTGTGTGTGTGAGTGTGAGTGTGTGAGTGTGTGAGGATGAGCCCCCGTTTTCCGCTCTTTCCAGTTCACCGAGAAGTGGAATTTCCAGGCTGTGACTCTTCTTCTCTAAAACTTTGTATAATGAGCTTTAGGAAGAACTGCCAAATGTTCTAATTTTGTTTCTTGTGGTCTTTTCTCTGATCAAAATGATGAAGTTCAGAGCCAGTGAGTGACTTGTCAGTTTCCTGACTGACTTCTGTCCCCCAAGCTGTTGCCATTTTTAGTGGGAGCATTTCGGTAACAAACAACTGCGTTTCTCTTTCCAATTTGCTCTTAGTCGAGCCTCCTTCTTCGCTGGCCTCGAGCTAACTTCTCCTTCATTCCTCTCACTTTCAGCAAGTCCCACTTTCCTCCTCCTTTGAGAACATAACAGCCGTCATTGGGAAATCCCTGGACATCCCAGACCAAATCTAGATCCCCAGCTTTACCCAATCCTCTTTATCCTCCTGTTGTCCTAGAGGAAGTGTCTCTTCACAAAAGCAGTCTTTGTGTGCCCGGAATCCCTTCAGGGGACCTACGGCCTGGTCCTCTCCTGTGCGTTCTCCTTCAAGTCTTTCATTCCCGTCCTCCCCCTCCCCGTTCCTGTCTCTTGATCTCCGTCAGCTATAAACTGGCTCGGGTGTGTTCCAGCTTGAAATTCCGCGCGGCTGAAGCTTTTCGCCTTCTCTCCTACCCTTCAGAGCAACATCTTGAAAACATTGCTTCCAGTCACTTCATTCACACCCATGCCCCTGCTTTATTCCGTGACCTCCTCCAGTCTGCCTTCCGGCCGTCACTCCAAGCTGTAGCTCCTCGCGCGCTGACACCGGGGTTGGTCATGACCCCCTGCTGGAAACGCTTCTACACGCGCTCTCCAGCCTCCTCTTCTTCGTAGACCACTTCCTCCGCCCTCCTCTGCTGGATCTTCATCCTCTAGCTGACCCGCACGTGGGCTTGTCCTTGTTAACTTTCCTGGGAGCGGAGTCTCAGGCTTCTTTTGCCTTGTCTTTTCTCTATTTTCTACCTCAGCGAACACTGAAGTGACGACTTTCAAATTTCAGTCTCCTGCCAAGACCTCCCTTCTGAAATCTGGACCCACAGAGCCAACTGTCACTCTGACCTCTCTGCCTCCAGTTCACACGTGGCCAGGACTGAGCTCCCGAATGGCCAGCTTGGGCTCTTCATCCGGTAAATGGTCTACTCAGGTGCTTAAGCCAGAAACCCAGGCGTCGTCTTCCTTCTGGAAGCACAACATCCAGTCTCTTACCACGTCTGTTGATTTTAGTCTAAATATATCTTAAATCTGTCTGTTACATCTCTCGGCTGTGTTGAAGGGGGGAAAATGAGATGTCTTGTGCTTAAGGTTTCTACCCAGGAACATCAGAAAAAGTCTACCAAGTTTATAAGTAAATAGGAGGTTTGCAAGGGACAGCTTGAGCGGGGCTTCTGACAACCACCATAAATATCTCCCCATTCAGTCAAAAACCTGCCCCATCACGCTCACTCATGCTTTTGATATCTTTTGGTCCCTCGCTGCTGATTAATTATATCAAATTTCACCATTATTTTGGCACAATATTTGCCATTATTCTTGGGTGAGTGGAAGTGATCTTTGTTTTTGAATTTAGATAAAGTTACCTTAAAACATAATGATGTACATTGTGGGGGAAGGATGGACAGAAGGTCACTCCCTTACCTCGTAAGTGGGAATATAGATTGCTCAAACCATTTGGATTGCAAAGTGCCCCTATCAGAAATTTAAGTGCATGTTCCATTATCATACATTTTATGTATATAATCATCATCATCATCATGGGAAGGATACCCAAAAATGATGAGGACAATCAGTGCAGCATTGTTGATAATAGCAAAAACTCTGAAAAATTCCATACATATGGTGATACATCCATATGTGTACATGTACATTCATACAGCCAGTAAGAAGAATGAGCTAGATACTGTGGGGCTTTTTTTCAAACAAATCACCAACTTACATGAATAGTAGGATCCTACCCTGTGTATCTCCTTTGCATATTTTATAAGCTGGAATATTCACAAAATACCCTCTGGGGCCATAAAAGTTTCACAGTGGTTACCTTTGAGGAGAAGGCTGAGAATTGCGGAACGGGATGGACTGACTTTCACTTTTCTTCTGAATGCCTTTTTTATGTGTGTGTGTCACTTTTATCTCAACAAATAAATAGAAATCGTCATAAAACGTGGATTTTTTTTTTAAGATTTTATTTATTTATTTGTCAGAGGGAGGGAGAGAGAGCAAGCGAGCACAGGCAGACAGAGTGGCAGGCAGAGGGAGAAGCAGGCTCCCTGCCGAGCAAGGAGCCCGACGTGGGACTCGATCCCAGGATGCTGGGATCATGACCTGAGCCGAAGGCAGCCGCTTAACCAACTGAGCCACCCAGGCGTCCCAAAACGTGGATTTTTAATAGAGGTATTGGTGGTGTGGTGGTGTATTTCTGAGACCCAGGCCTAGGAGGAAACCCATCAGCAAGTGGCACAAACCCTCTGACTACAGAAACCCATCCACAGCAAAGAGCTATAAGCATGTGAATCTTTATGGAATTAAATTTTTTTAGTCCTGCTGATAGTGGAGGAAGGGCTGCATGTATGGGAGCTGGGGTGTATGTAGGAAATCTGGACTTCCCTCTCTGTCTTGCTATAAACCTAAAACTGGTTTAAGAAGTAATAATAAAGTCTTCAGAAACATCCTTACAGTTTCATATTCGAACAAAAAAGCAGTGGCTACTTTTCCCAAGTTACCTGAAGCAGTAGTGGTCGCAGTAACAGTGTTTGTTAATCACCACCACCACCTCTTTAAACATCCATTCCTAAGGAAAAGGAAAAGTGTATCAGTCTTCTTTGCTCTCTGAGTATAGATTTTTTTCAAGACTTCAAATTTTTGGCCTTCCTGGACTAAGCAGATGTAGGTGTCAATTTCCCTGCTCAACCGCTGCTCTACTAAACCCGTGCGACCCGGACTGGATGGGGCCCTCAGACTTCACTGTCCTGTGATACTATGTGGGGGCCCGTTACTCCCTCCCGTACCTGTTTGAAAGATAATATGATGGTAACATTGTCTTGTATTTATAGGATCAGACCCCTGATTTAATGCAGTTAAATTTAAATTTAAATTTAAAAATTTAAAGTGATCAATTTTTGCCAAGTCCAATCACTTTATTCTCTTTACTCAAACATCTGTTTGGAAAAAAAAATTAAATTTAAAAACAGAAACCGGGGCCTGTTTTTTTTTTTTTTTTTTTTACCTAGTACTGACTTCGGAGTCAAGACAGAATCAATTCCAAAGTGTTCTTTGGTTTTCCATCGTTCCTGTTGCCCCTGGTTTCCCCAGCCTTCACTTGACTGCTCAGTTCTTGGCCTTTTTTTTTCAGCCCTCATGATACTGCAGTCTTTTCTGCCCGATGTCCTGCAATTAAATAACATACATTGAGTCCTCTTAACTTTCAGACAGCTGCTCATCTCCCCTCCCCTTCTTAGCCTACCCCTCCTTCATACCCCATAACTGAAACCAGCTATTTATAAAGAATTTCCAAGACATGGCTGACTGCCACACCGCTTCCCAGAAGGGGTCATTTCTGCCTTGTTTTTATAGTATACAGTCCTCAGATGTCCCTTTGCAAAGCTCGTGCCCAAAACTGTGCTTTGCTTTGGCTTGTTCAACTTGTTCTAAACTGTTGTCTCTTATTAAAATGCTGCATAACATGGGTCTTTTTTTCCCTTTACAGTGAAAAAGCACTTTAATTATCTCATATTATAGAATCATTTCAAGTATTATACATAATAGAAACAAAAGAGAAAGGACATATCACCATGGTTCAAAAAGCAGCTGAGAATCTTGAAGTGGGGTAAAAGTATTATGTGAAAGACATTATTGCATTTTAAGGTTTTTTTTCTGCAGGAAACTAACCCTGAAGTTTTGTTCTAAAGGCAGTTTAGTCCATTTAAGAAGTGGAGGAAAGGAACTAAACTATTTGTGATGCTGAATTAGAGGGGCATTTCCTCTTTAACATTAGATAATAAGCTACCTTTCATTCTTTAGACTGGTGGTTAAAAATCAGATTTTTGCATTTATTTTCTGGAAAAAGAACAAGTTGCAAACACTTCTGTTGATCAGTATTGTTTTTATCTGTTGTGGCAAAGAATAACATGAAGTAGAATTTTCAAAATAAACTGAATTTTGGAACACTGAAAAAAATAAATTTTTTTAAAAATTGTGTTTCTTTTTCTTTGTTGAAATATTGAAATGGAAAAATTCAATAATTGATGAAAAAAAGGTCTTTCTCTAAATGAAGTGGATATAAAGTAGTCCATGTCCATGGCCTCACACATCTTCAGTAATTTCAAAAGATGCTGGTTTGTGCATGAAGAGATTAGTCTCACCACTTCATGGTCATACCTTGTATGGACCACATAAGGACATTCTTCCTTCTAGGAATTAAACTCCTTGTGTTTAAATTTACGGACTTACTGGGCCCATGTGTTGGATTATTTCATTTCTACTTTTTACAAAAGATAAAGACATTCTTTGAAAATGTTCCCATGTGAGCAGTTGTAATGCGAATTCAATTTTACTCTATTATTACTATGTCCTTTGTTTCCTGAAAGGATGAGCCACTCACTATTTTGAACTATTTTTTCTCCCTCAGAATTCTCTAGATTTACACGTTTTCTTATCCTGCATGTAGTATTTGCAAAATGGCCATGGAGAACCCTCGATTTTAGTCAGTTTCCTAATAGGATGGAGGCCGTGGATGAGGTACTGGGATGTAGTTGCCCAGTAGCTCCGTTGATCAGCTCACATCAGCGCCAGGAAGAATGCTGTCAGGTTCGGTTTTCAGACACGAGGCCATTGCCCGGGACGCTGGTTTCTCAGGCAGCTGTACGACCACCTGCCGCCACCACAGGAAAGCACGGCTGGACCAGTGTCTGGGCTTGCGTTTGTGGCCACAGAAATGCAATCTTATCGACACGTGCAGAATGTGTCAGGTTTTCCAGAGACCAGCCGGCATGACAGTTTCCTCCTTTGTCTTAAGAACAACAACTGTGCAGCAGGCCCGGCGGTGGTCAGCATTGTGGGCCTTCCCTGTCTCCATGGGGACATGAGTCTGTCGCCTGCCGGGGGCCAAGAAGATGGTCTCCAGGCTCAGTTCATACAGGACCCGAGAACCCCAAGAAAGCATCTTGATCCCACAACCGCAGATGGCTCCCTGATCGTTAACAGAGTCAAGTCGTCCGTCTTGAGGGCCCCATATCCCTTCACTGTCCGGGTGGAGCACCGCTGCTTTCTCCCAGCTCCAGTGGTTGGAGGACAGTCACGCAGCCTTGTCTTTCCTGGCCTGGACATTTTGCTTTCGGGGTGCAGATGTTGCTTGTCACTTCTTAAATGTGAACTCGTGTGCTGCTTTGATGAGTGGCAAGTCCTAAAAGGCAGTTTGATCTTTTCCCAGAACTGTGAGTCTGCCCCTGTATGTACTTTTTATAACCAGTCGTTATTCTCAGGGGAACTTCAATCAGGTTGTGATCGATCAGGTTATCTTTCATATGGGCCAACACGGTAATTGTGTTTTTAACACTGACCCAAAGTGGCAGTGTACCCGAGTCTCTCTGCAGGGCCTGGTGCCCGACACTCAGTATCACGTGTCCCGCGTGGCCACCTCGTGCTGCAGTGAACACTGATCAGCCTGGGTCATCAGTCTTAACAGCCTGGCTAGCTACTTCTGCCTCTGCCTCCTCATCCATTCCTGGTCATGCTGATGGCTTTGCTTTAAAGCACACCTTCCATTCGTAGCTGCTGCTCCTGCTGCTCTCGGCCACGCGTCCCAGATGTGCACCTTGCAGCCAGTAGCAGACCCCGAGCGGGTGGGCCCTAGTCAGCGAACGTGCCTGCGGGGGGCTGCCTGCCGCCCCAGCTGCAGTGTGATGATTGTGCATCTTGGGAAAATTCAGTAGGCAACGGGGAGAGAATTGATTGGACGGTGTACTCTCCCACCTTCCAGCAGTGTGACATAGGAAGCTTGTTTTGCCACATAGGAAACCGGTTGGAAGACACTACGGTCCGCGTTTGGTGTTGGTGTGCCGTGAACATTGGTGACGTGCGTTCACTTTGCGTGTTACCCTCGTGGTAGCACGTGCCCTTGCATGTCAGCATGAGAATGTGGTTTCTCGTCCAAGGTGCTCTAGCTGCCGGCGCTGCCATCATCGTGCACGAGTGCGGCTGCCCGGTGTGCGGTCAGGAGACACTTCCAGGCTGACGGGCTGTTGTCATCACTGTTGGTTTGCACATGAAGTTGTCGCCAACCTATCCGTCATTCCGAGATGCCGTTCGCCCTAAAAATATGTATTGTGTTTGATACATTTGTCTCAAGTATGGTGCCTCGTTTGCTTGTTTTAAACCAAAGGAGGGGGCTGGTGATGTTTGTGTTACCCTTTTCTGTTTTACACCTTTCTTTGAGGACTCCCTTGTGAGAAAGGAAGGCTACTCCTGCTAGAGATGCGTCAGCAGACATGGACCGCCGGGCTCCAGAAGTGTCAGCCTTTGAACTGGACATTGTTCTCACCCTTTTCTCCTCTCAGTATTCCTCTTGTTGGGATGCTTTTTTTCTTTTTTTAAGATTTTATTTATTTATTTGATAGATCACAAGTAGGCGGAGAGGCAGACAGAGAAAAAGGGGGAGGTGGGGCTCGATGCCAGGACCCTTTATCATGACCTGAGCCAAAGGCAGAGGCTTTAACCCACTGAGCCACCCAGGCGCCCCCTCTTGTTGGGATTCTTGAGTGTGACCGTCTCAAACTCAGACAAGCATTAGCTTTAGCATTCACAGAAGAATGTTAGAGTGCACAGGCATCTGGGTGCTATCCTAAGCACGGGTCATCTCTTTGGGGTTATTTTTGTTCCTGGTAAAGTACTGCAATGGGAACATACTATCCTCAGTAAACTGTAAGTTATCAGGGAGAAGATCTTTGTGTTAGAGCATAATTGATTCAAAGTAGCACACACCATTTTAGTGTGAGAAGCATGTGCATATATTTTTTTGACCCATTAAATTTTTCTTTTGCTTCACATAATAGAATCTTGAGTCAGTTGCTTCAGTTCTAAATGGGACGTCACTGATGTTTTGTGATCCTATGGCCCCCAGAAGCAGCAAAACAATTTTTTTTCAGTATTTAATAAAGGATGACATTCATATCTAGCAATGAATAAGGAAATGTGTTTAAAAGTCATTTTACAGTCTAGACTGTTTTGGAAGTCTGTGTAGGCTTGTGCTCTGTAGTCGGCACCAGGGCGAGCATAAAGCAAAGATATGAGGGCTGTGGGCCCTGCATCTTTAGCTATCGGGGTTTATTGGAAGTAGGAGCCATTGTGTTCATTGCATTTGAGCGTGGGTACGAGACTGGTCTGAGCTAGCTTCTTGTTGCAGCCATCACCCCCTCACTAGAACATTCTCTCTCTTTCTTCAAGAAATACATTAAGGTAATTTTTTTTTTAAGCATCATGACAACCCTTACTCAGACCCTTAATGAAGTTCACCTTGGTTTTCATCCACAGATGAAACCATAAAAATCAAAATAGAAACTTAAAATTGAATGTAAGGTAAACCAAGAAAAGTAATTTTCAGAGTTACTTCATCTATTCCTCTTGTGTGAAATTGGCTAGTTTTCCAGATTTAAAGAAAAAAAAATTGATGCTAGGAAAGGAAGCTGCTTGAGAAATCGAGGGGGAAATTTATTTTTATTAGATTTGGCAAAATGGATTTTTAAATTTTGTGATGTATTCTTCATTCTCTACAAGTTCTAATGATTCATTTGTCCTTTCTTCATTAAAATGATATCAATTGATTTCAGCTTTTTGAGAACTTGTAGAATGAGACATGGTGTTATTTTTGTGCAAAGATTATTAAACTTTAAGTTCTTAAGGTAGAAATTTCCTTTGGCTCATTAGTAATATCTCACAAGTCTAATTTTTATTAAAAATTTGGTCTTCATTAGAGCTATTTAAAACTCATTCCAGATGGCACAAGTCTCTCCAAATAAGTCAATCTTAAAATAAATTTTTGTTATTAACTTGCTTTAAAAAAAAAAAACAAATTAATGTCAAAAAATCCCACATTTCTGTTTCTACCAATTAGACTATTTTATTAGGAAGTCTTAATGTATAGACCAACCATTTTGGTTTATTGGTTTATTTGATTTATTGGCTGAGTACGTTGTGATTGCAAACAGGTAGAAACTACACATCGATTTTCTATCAGTCCGACGGTGCC
Organism: Mellivora capensis; assembly: GCA_004024625.1. Lineage (NCBI taxonomy): Eukaryota > Metazoa > Chordata > Mammalia > Carnivora > Mustelidae > Mellivora > Mellivora capensis. The sequence continues at coordinate 21,155 of PISX010003527.1, forward strand.
AGGTGGTATCCTTAGTTAGGAATAGAAGGTGTTTAATAAAGCTTAGTTGTATCCCCCCTGGGGCTTGGCGAGTTGGATCCCGTCTTTGCTCATAAACTCCAATGGTGATTCTTTCCTTTTCACAGTGCTCCAGCTGAGGCTGCAGCAGAGGAGGACAAGGGAGCAACTGGTGGACCAGGGCATCATGCCACGTAAGATTTCAGCGCTGCTGTCACCTCCAGGGTGATGTAGCACAATGCACGTGCCCAAGGAGAACCTGGAGCACACTCTGCTTTGAGCTGTGTCCATCAGGTCCATACACGATTACCACACGAGCTAAGAAGGAAAACCAGGCACTGGCATTGCCAGCCTAAGAGAATCATCTCAAATACGTTCTGAAAGCCAGATGCATCTTAAAAGATGGACCTGAATTCTATATTACGTAAAGAAAACTGGGAAACCGGGTTAAGATCTCGTCTTACTTCATGCATGAACATTTGTTTTAGTTTTGAAATAATCGAAGTCATCTCTACATAATAGGTCCACTGTTACTTAGACTTGCAAGAGTAGGATGATAAAGTTAATTCAAAAACCTTGTTCTACTTTAATTCAAAATAATTACCTTTGATACAATATAGTGTGTGGTCAGGAATGAAGTGCATCTCAGTTATAGGACTGATTAAGCATTCTACTTATAATTAATACACCCTTTCTTGCCCACGTACACCTAACATCCACCTTGATGCCTTCTTCCTTCATTTTTAAAAGTTGATTAATTTTAAGAATATTTGCCCATTGTCTTCTTACCTTTACTCACTAAGTTGGGAGGTGATTTTATAATTTAGAGGGGAAGACTGGTTGCTTTGGTGTTAGGATTATTTGTATGAGTGTTTATCTAAAAATTGATTTCTCTAAAAAGTAACTTATTCGGCTTTAAAAGACTAAAGAGAAGTTACAAAACATACTTAGACTTCCCTGTTGTCTGACTCATTGATAATACCTTTTTTTTTTTTTTTTTTTGGTTCCTAGAACAATTTTTCTCTGCAGTAGGTATTTTTCCCAGTAAAAAATTTTTTTCTGGATTACTATTAATTATCTAACTATTTTAAATCTCATATTATGATAGACACAAAAGCTGGGTTGGTAATCTGCCAGACTTCTCTACCACTACATTCCTGACAACGAACCGGTCAGATAGTATCGAATTAGGATATTTAAGACACCACCACTAGTCCTCTGTTAGGAGCAGGTCCCTAGTCAAACCTGTTTGGGCTGGGCTGCTGGGCATCTTAGCAGTGTCAAGTGCCAGAGCTGAAAATAATTCTGCCAAGAGCCGACAGGCCAAGTTTTGGAGGTGACAGCCCAAGTAAGCATAGCCCAAATCCCATCCACATTATCTGACTGCCTAGAGTTATAAGTAGATGTACACGCAAAAGATTTTGCAAAGATAATTGATAGAAATACTGTAGTAAGTGATGTTTTAGCGAAACACTGCTTGTCCTCGTTCTGGGATTCTGGAATATTTAAAGTATTAATAGTTAACATATTAAAGAAACACTATGTCTTTAGAGTAAGCTGTATTGTGATACAATAGAAAGAGCACAAAACTTTCTCATTCACAATTCTAGATTTAAGTTCTACTTTGACCACAATCTAGTTGTATGACTTCAAGCAGTCCTTGAATCACTTTGAGCCTTTTATCTGCCCTGGGTCTAATACCTACCTTGCGAAGTCGCTGTAATGGTCACCAGCGGTGGACTGGTGATGGCCCACAGTGCATCGGGCTAGGAGCATATGCGGTCACAGTAAACGGTGACTCAGCTCTGCTAGAGGGAAGTGCAGAGTGTCCTCGTGTTCAAGATTAGATCACTCCTAGGTTAAATGTCCTAAGGACATTTGGGCTTTTTCCAGCATCTTATAGGGTCACTAAGAGCAAAGACCTGTCAAGGAATCACCACTCAGTTCCCTTGTTGATGGTGATTTGGCCCAACTATTGATTGGAACCATCTGACCTGGCATTTGCATTGTCATTGTGTATACAACTCTGTTTTACCGTTCACTTGTTTTGTTTGTGAAGGCATAGTTTTCATTCTGAAACATTTAGGTTTCCAATTTGGCACATCTCCTAAAGGAACTAGTAATAAATGGAACCATAGATACAAACTAATAAGATGAGGAGGGAACAGCGACACAATGTATCCTGACGTCTGACTGAAATATCAACACCTGTGTCTCTGCTCCCAAAATGATTCCTGTTCTTCTCACAGCTTTGAAGAGCCCGGCTGCATTCCATGAGCAGATAAAAAGCTTGGAACGAGCCAGAGTAAGAAATTCCAACTTCAAATCTTCTCCTTCTCTGCTTCTCTCTTTCATTTTAAAGTACCTGTGGGCAAGTAGCAGTCTTAGCTTATAAATATTGTCAGTAGAGAAAATGCAGTGTATTTTCAGGACACGCAGCATGCAGAGTAATGTATTCTCAGGTAGTTTTATCTTGGGAGTTTGTAGAAAATGCATGACGTTCAAATTTTGTTCTTTTAAGACTTGTAACTAGTTTTGTACATAAAGGACAAAGCACACCTCGCTTTGTTGCTCTCAGGGCGTACCAACAGTTTTTAGAATAATGATGGAGTAGTTCTGCCATTTGCAACCCCGGCAGACCAACAGCCCGGTCTTGTCCTGACTCCCCATCTTTAGGTAGTCTTGACCAGGTCCGTGGTAGCTGTACCTTTGAAGGGCAGGAGGATTTGCTGAATAAAAAAATGTGGCTAGGTTCAGCCCTGCTTTACTCTTTGAGAGGTCTCCGTCCTATTTGCACATTGATTTCATGTTTATTATTTTTTTCTAAAAGGACCCTTGTGCACATTCGTTCTTTTTCCCTTAGGGAAAACTTCTATCGTGCAATACGAAACTAAGCATGTTCCAGAAATTCCATAGGAATTTCCCCAGAATTCACTGATAATCTCTTAGCATCTTATAAAACACAAAACCCATTTGAAAGCCTTATTGTTCAAGTTGAGAACTGTTCTGAATAAGAAAATATCATCAAGGATATGAATTTGCCAACAAACATACATTAGGATTTTTAAAAAATTTGTAATTTAGGTGGATTTTTTTGTGTCCTGAAGTGTAGATGTTTAGCTATTTAAATGATCAAAATCTGATGTCTGTTCAAATTATGAGCTTTTGCCTTCTCCAAGTTTCAAAATAAAAGTCTGTAAAGTGCTTACTTTATGCCAGCATGCACTTCAAATCCCTGTACAGTTTTAAAGGCTATAATTTAAATAATGTATTGGATAATAGCTTTTCAAAGTACTAATTTCTACTCTTTACTTCCCAAAATCATGACCAAAGAGTGTACAATTTATTTAAATGGAGTACCTTGAGAGAAAAATGTATAACCACAATAAGCCATAGACAATTTATGGTAAGAATTTCTCTCTCTCTCTCTCTCTAGACTGAAAACTTTTTGAAGCATAAGATTCGGAGCCGACCAGATCGTTCTGAACTTGTCAGGATGCATATTTTAGAAGGTAAAATTTTTATTTCTGCTTGTTTTGCTGCATTTTCTCAAGAAAAGAAGTGAGAATTCCACCGTTGCTGTTTTTTTCCACTTTAGTAACTTTTCACCCAACAGACTGGCATCCTTCACATTGGATAGCAACATGAAGACCCAAAGCTAAAATCTTATGTTAGATACGTGGGGAAGGGGCATTTGAATCTCCAAATAACCAATTTGCGGACTCTTCCTCTACCAGCTGGTGTCATAGATGTCTCTACCATCTGTTCTGGAAAAACATTTTTGGTCCAGAGGATTTCTTCATCAGTGAGGAACATATGTCCATTAAGTCAGTGGCCATGAGTCTAACCCTAGATTTTCAGCTACTAGACCCTGTTAGATACCTGTACAGTGCCCACACTTAACGTCTTATGTTTGTTGCTACTTACCCACAACAGTCCCTCTTGATCTGACTGCTAACATAAACACCCTCCACTCAGCCCCCCAGGTTTTCTCTGTGGTCTGGCCTCATCACCTGTGAAGTGATGGCAGGGACAGTTCTGTTCCATCTCTGGTGAGACATGTGGCTCAGGCCAGGATATTTTTCTCTCTAAGACAGAGCATATTTGAAAGCTGGTTTCACCACTATAAGTTCCCAAGTTACATTTTCTTTTGTTGTTTTGCTTCTCTGACTGATTTATTGCTCAAGACCAGAAGCTTGACCCTGTGATACTCTTGAGTATGTTCAACCCTGAGATGATACAGAAAGAATCTGAAAATTTCTCAAAAGATTGATAGACAGTTCTCAAGTAGAAGGACTATTATATTTGTTCTTCTGGCCTAACGATAAGAATCAATATTAGAATTACGTCGGTATTACAAAGTAAGGTATTATATTGTGGCTCAACATAAGAAATAATATCCTAAAGGTCAGACATGTCCAAAAACCTTCTGGAAGCACTAAGGTTGCCCTCATTTGAGGTGGTGGTTCCTTGGCTGGTGAGCTAGACACCAGAGACCCAACAAATGAGCCAGATGGATGCCTGCCTGCATGAAGCTGACATTCTGATGGCACAGACAGATGATAGATAGGCAAAACAAATGAATTACAGATTGTCAAAAGTGCTCGATAAGCAAGAGATGGGCTGCTATGATAGTGACTAGGCACAGGCTGACACCACAGTAAGGACATTGTAAAGAAATTGCAAGGTCAAGTTGAGATCTGTAGCCCGAAGTAGGGTCTCTTCTACTCCAGAGAAACTATGATTATGGGACAGTCTTTCTATCTGGGGTGGGAGGTGAGAGGTCTGTGCCTTTCACTACTTTCGGTTATGTTCTCAGCAGTCCGTTGGACTAAGAGCCTTTCCAGAACGGCAATGGTAGGGTCCGAACAGCTATCTGTTATCAGGGATAAATGAATCTTTAAGAGGCAAATGTACCAGTAAGTTAACTGGACAAGTGTCTCCTTCTGTGCCTACTTGACCTATAAAGGACATTTTTTGAAGGAACAATGCTGTCTATTTCAACTTGCCTTCTAACTGTAACTGGCTTTATTAATACCAAGGCAAATACAGTTAACTATCCAAAGGAATCATATTTGCTTTTTTAAAAAAAGATAACCCAACATTTAAAAACCTAATTGTGTATATGAATGAACCATAAGTGATGATTTTAGGACATCTGTTCTCAAGTTGGGATTTCTGAAGTAAGAAAGAATTTATCATAGGTAATTTAAAAGATAACTTCCAACCACCCCTCAACTTACTTTAACATTATCCCAATTTTGATCGAATTGGATATTTGGCAGGCAAAAGTCTAAATTATTTTTCTGAAGTTCAGCTAAAATCCAACCTCAGTGCTGGGAGATGAAGAGATGATAAGACCAAGAACAGAAACTTTAAAAATGCCAGCCTCTCATTTTTTTGCTTTTCCAGACATATTGGTGATATCACTTGGTTGTGTTGATGGGAAAGAGGAAACAGACTGTCCTACCTAGATGTTAACAAAGCATTTAAACATCAACCTGAGAGTGATCTGCATGATCATCGTCTTTCTGGCATAAAGCACAGCTGTCATACATCATCTACAGTTTCCATTTAGGGTGGAAAAAACAACATAAAGACACTTGAAAAGCAATCTGAGTTGAAAATCCTAGATCTTGTCATTTTCCCCCAACAGTTTAGTTGTTAAATTGCCCTAATTTGATACCAGTTTATTTTTTAATGACTCGCCTTTATCAAATCATCCCAAAGTATTTAAATTAGGTTCCCAAGAAATAATTTTATTTTCAAAGCTTATTATTTTCCTATAACATTTAGTTCAACTATGTATTGACATCAGATATGAACTGATAGGAACTGTTTTGTGGACAATCAGGGTTGACTTTCGGTAAGCATATAAGTCAACTGGTGGAAAGAAAAGTGTTCAGCTGTGCTGGAGAGTAGTCTATAGGCCATGGGCTTTTGGCGAGCTTTGGGCTTCAGCCGGGACATTTTACCTGCCAAAAAGAGAACATCAGTTATCCTGAGATTACTTACGGGGAATCGCATTCAAAGACCTTCTTCTACTATATACGAGGCAAGTAGTGGTCAACTCAGAATTTTGGGTTAACACCTCATCATTTTTTTAATCAGTTATCATTATTGAGAACAATGTTATAAAATGTTAATGAGAGGTACCAGAAATACAAGTCACTAACAGAATTACCCAAATGAATGAGTTACGATACTTACATTAGTTTCGCATCTGTTGTACAATCCATCCATTTGTAAGTAGATGAGTTGAGGCTTCTTTATGACCTGTGTTACCCTGTGTTACCCTGTAATTAGATATTTCAGAGTTACATATTCAGAACTAAACCCAGATTCTTAATTACGATGACCAACTCTGAGACACACAGGGATCAGTCTGAGAATATGATCTGTAGCTCTTCCCATTAACCCCTGCAGAGAAGCTTAAAACCTAAGATCCAGTGGCCCCCATTTCTAGGCACTGGCTTTGCAGTGCAGCTGAATCTAAAACTGTGTACTTCTTGAGCTGTGGACCACATCTCCTTTGTCCATCCTCCATATCTCCAGCACCTAATAAACGTGAGTGTGATCCTCCTGCCAGAAATGAACAGTAGCAGTACCCCGGTTCTGGGCTTCAGTCCATGTTAATTTGAGTCTGAGGGCATCGTATAGACAATATAAAGTGTCCAGGACTAAAAATACATGAATGTATACCAGAGCATTCTCAGATGGTCATTTTCTCTGTCCGTAAATACGTCAAGAACACATAAATACGAATACTTTTAAGCCAGTTTAAATTAAATTAAATTCTTTTGGCCTGAAATAACATTATGGAATAGAGTAATTCAAGTAATGGTTAAAACTGTGTTTCTTCTTTTAGAGACATTTGCAGAGCCGTCCCTGCAGGCCACTCAGATGAAGCTGAAAAGAGCTCGACTAGCTGATGATCTGAATGAAAAGATTGCTCAAAGACCTGGTCCTATGGAGCTGGTAGAGAAGAACATCCTTCCTGTAGACTCCAGTGTTAAGGAGGCAATTATAGGTAAGACCCTAAAAATTTACTGTATTCTGCGAGAAAGAGGAACTTAGAAGTTTAAAACAAATTTAATCCAAAAAGCCAGCACCAGTCATGAGTGTTGTTTTCTGTGTGAAGTAGAAATTGATTAACACTTGGACCACTTCCCATTATTATTCTTTCTTTATGTATGCTAAGACTGGCGACTCTTACCAGTTAATACAGGATTCCTCTTGTCACATCTGAGGTTGATGTCCTTAGGTTCCGATTTCATTATGATGTTTTATTTTCTAAGTTAACTTTTTGACATTACACTGTTTAATTCCTCTTGTGTTGTTGAAGATTTTTACAGACTTTTCAATTCTGTTTACTTCTAGGAAAGATAAATCACTTGTTCTGTGTTAGTTCAGCAAAGTAAACAGCACACAAGTACAGATGTGTTTATTAAAAAGGGTAATATCTGTCCTTTCATCCTGATCTTCTTATATTTAGTTACTAATGTTGCCAACTCCTCCCCCCCACCCCCAACACACGCACATACATGTACTCTTTTCTGGCATAAGTTTTAGCAGAGAAAAAAAAATCTGGAATAATACCACTTACTCAGCAAGCAGTTTTGAAAAGTTAATATCCTACTATAAAAACTATTATAGTTTCCATTACTCTGGGGACTTGATATTTTGCATTCGTATGAGTTTAAAGCTTAGGCAGTTTCTAGTCAGTGATCCTAAGTAGTACATTAAGTGATGATTCCATTCAGTCCCAAAGAAATGGAGCCCCAAAAGGTAAGGCATCGGTATAACGGGGCCTCTCCCAGAAGTAGGACTTATCAACAGACACTGAGTCAGGGCCCCATCTTCTCTCACACCTCTTAATGTTTTTTAACAGTTGTATCCAAATCAGGATCCACACAAGGGCCACACGTTGTCTTTGGCTGATGTCTCTCTTAAGTCTTAATCTCCTGCGTGGGTCTTCCTCCTCCTCTCTTTTCTTACCGTGTATGTGTTGGGGAGCAGGCCTTGTTGTGTCCTCTAGCCCGTTCACATGCTGGATCTTACTGAATGCGTTCACATTCCCAGTGTCACTAAAAACTTTTCTTGTCTTCTGAACTTCTGTACCACTTGGGAGTGGGTTCCAAAGGCTGGATCTGATCAGGTCTGACTTCTCCCCCAAGTATTCATCATAGGTAGTGGTGCGTTCTTCCCCTGGGAAGTACATTATGTTCAATTTCTTTTTTTCTTTTTCAGCCAGCTGCTTCTGTTCTTGTAATAAACAGTGTTTCTCTTCTGTATCATTTTAAGCTTGGTATTCCAAGGCCAAGATAAGCTAAAAATCGTTTCTCTCTTTAGGCGTTGGGAAGGAGGACTATCCTCAGACTCAGGGCGATTTCTCGTTTGACGAAGACAGCAGTGACGCCTTGTCTCCAGACCAGCCGGCCAGCCAGGAGTCACAGGGGTCAGCTGCGTCCCCAAGTGAGCCGAAAGTTAGCGAATCTCCGTCTCCTGTGACTACAAGCACTCCAGCCCAGGTAGCGCCTTTCTTGCTTCTCCCGCAGCCAGACAGCGCCTTATTTTATACAGCGGGTAACTGCACTGCTTCTTCCAGAAGAGTCTAATAGACATTTTTTTCATCTGTGACACAAACACTGTTAACATTTTTTCAGTAGATTCTTACATTTTATTTCTGTTCTATATCCACATTTTTCATGTTACAAATAGTTGTGTAATTTGCTTCTTAAAAATTTTCTCATAACTTCATATAATTTTCTCATAATTCACATACTATGAAGTATGCCTTCCCTCTTTTTTTTCTGCCATCTTAACCAGAACCATCTTAACCATTTTAAATGGGTGGCTCAGTCGTGTTAAGTACACTCACATTGTTGTGCAGCATATCTCCAGAACCCTTTTGTCTTGCAAAACTGAAACTGTACCCATTAAACAGCAGCCCCCAGCCCCTTCCTCCAGGCCCTGGCAATCACAATTCCACTTCCATTTCTAAGAATTTGACTACTTTAGGACAAGGGTGGGGGGGGATGGGCGAACTAGGTGATAGCAATTAAAGAGGACACTTACCACCATGAGCACTGAGTCAAGTACAGAATTGCTGGATCACTGTATTATACCTCTGAAACTAATACAATATTGCGTGTTACCTATACTGGAATTTAAATAGATACGTATATATACATACATACATACATATGAATTTGACTACTTCAGATATTTCATATACACAGAATCATAAATATTTGCCTTTCTGTGACTGGCTTATGCACTTAGCAAGTCTTCATGGTTCGTTCATGTTGTAGGTTGTGACAGGATCTCCTTCATTTTTAAGGCTGGATAATATTCTATTATTTGGATATACCGTATTTTGTTTATCCACTTGTCAGTGGGTCCTGGGTTGCTTCCATGACTTGGCTATTGTGAAGAATGGTGCTAGGTGCGTGGGCTTGGAAATACCTCTTTGAGATCCTGCTTTCAATTCTTTGGGTCATATAACCAGAAGTGGGATTGATGGATCATATGGGAATTCTATTTTTAATTTACAAAGGAAGCTCCATACTGTTCTCCATAGTATGGAGAATTTCACACTCCCACCAACAGTATGCAAGAGTTTCAGTGTCACCACATCCTCACGGACACTTACTAATTTATGTTCCTTTGAGTAGCAGCCATTCTGGTGGTATGAGATGATATCTCATTGTGGGGTTTGTTTGTTTTTTTAAGATTATATCTATTTATTTGACAGAGAGAGACACAGCAAGAGAGGGAACACAAGCACAAGGAGTGAGAGAGGGAGAAGCAGGCTTTCCACTGAGCAGGGAGCCTGATGCAGGGCTCTCGATCCCAGGACCCTGAGATCATGACCTGAGTGAAAGGCAGATGCTTAAGGACTGGGCCCCCCAGGCGCCCCCTCATTGTGATTTTGATTGGCCTTTCTCTAATGATTAGTGCTGTTAAGCATCTTTTCATATGTTTGTTGGCCATTTGTATATCATCTCTGGAGATATATCTATTTGAGTCCTTTGCCCATCTTTAAACAAATCAGATTATTTGTTTTTCTGCTATTACGCTGCAGAAGTTATTTGTATATTCTGGGTATTAACCCCTTTTCAGGTACATGATGAGCAAATATTTTGTCCCATTCTTTGCGTTGCCTTTTTGCTCTACTGATAGTGTCCTTTGAGTCACTTAAGTTTTTAAGTTTGATACAGTGGCATTCGTCTGTTTGGGGGATTGTTACCTGTGCTGTAGATAGTCTGCTAAGAAATTATGGCCAAATCCAGTGTCATGAAGCTTTTTCTCTATGTTTTCTTCTAGGATTTTTATAGTCTTGGGCCTTACATTTAGGTCTTTAATCCATGTTAATTTTTGTATGGTGTAAGAGAAGGATCCATCTTCATTCTTTTGTATGTGGATATCCAATTCTCCCAGCATCATTTATTGACAAGACTGTCCTTTCCCCCTTGGCACTTGTGTTGAAGGTCACTGACCATATATATAATAATCTGAGGACTGTGAATTCTGTTGCATTGGCTTATGTGTTTGTCTTTATGCCAGGACCACACTGTTTTGATTACCCTCACCTTGTAGTAAATGTTGAAATCAGGAAGTGTGAGACCTCCAACTTCATTCTTTTTCAAGACTGTTTTTGGCTACTTGTGAGTCCCTGGAGATTCCATATGAGTATTAGGGTGGATTTTTCTATTTCTGTTTAAAAAAAAAAAAAAAGGCACTGCGAAAATTCGCCCTTTTGAAATGTCTCATTCAGTGGTTTTTCGCAGTCACAGAGCCATGCAACTCTCAACCACCATCTCACCACTTCTTGGTAAGAATTAATTTTCCCTCTTAAAAATGAAATTCACGGGACGCCTGGGTGGCTCAGTTGGTTGGGCGGCTGCCTTCGGCTCAGGTCATGATCCCAGCGTCCTGGGATCGAGTCCCACATCGGGCTCCTTGCTCAGCAGGGAGCCTGCTTCTCCCTCTGCCTCTGCCTGCCACTCTGCCTGTGCTCGCTCGCTCGCTCTCCCTCTCTCTCTGATAAATAAATAAATAAAATCTTTAAAAAAAAAATGAAATTCACTATGAGAGCTTAATGGTGAATTTAGTTACTATAGTCTAGTGGTCCTCAAATTGCCTGTAGCAAAAGACTAGTATGTGTTTGCTTTTTACATAGTTTGTTTAATTTCCAACTCATTGTGGGCTAATCTTCTTGTGAAATAATAGTGCAATAGTAGGGTAGCTGGGCGCCTGACTGGCTCAGCCACACAGCCTGAGACTCTTGATCTCGGTTGACAGTTTGAGCCCCACGTGGGGTGCAGACATTACTTAAAAAAAAAAAAAAAAAAGCGGGGTAGCATCAAATCCAGTATTTCATATAAACGGAATCAGAGGTCCACAGGTCACACCTGGAGTGACTCTGTCACAGATTTCCCTTTGTTTCTTGTTTGCCTGAACCGAGGTTTTTCATATGCCAATTCATCATTATTTCTTACTGCACATTTAATTCCAGTGGCTTACACACATTTCTCTAACTTCCCTATTCAATTTTTCTTTTTAATATTTGGCCTAATATAAAGTTCAGGGACAGTGCAGGGAATTTCTTTTTTTTTTTTTTAAGATTTTATTTATTTATTTGACAGAGAGAGAGATCACAAGTAGGCAGAGAGGCAGGCAGAGAGAGAGAGGGAAGCAGGCTCCCTGCTGAGCAGAGAGCCCGATGCAGGACTCTATCCCAGGACCCTGAGATCATGACCTGAGCCGAAGGCAGTGGCTTAACCCACTGCGCCACCCAGGTGCCTTTCTTCTTGGTTTTTAAAAGTTATATTTACAGGGACGACTGGGTGACTCATATGGTTAAGCATCTGCCTTGGGCTCAGGTCACAATCGGGTCCTGAGATCAAGTCCCACATCAGGCTCCTTGCTCAGCAGGGAGCCGGCTTCTCCCTTTGCCTCTGCTCCTCCCCCTGCTTATGCTCACTCTCTCTCTCCTCAATCTCTGACACATAAATGAAATCTTTACAAAATAAAAAATAAAAGTCATATATACAGATAATTACTTAAGAGAAAATTAGGCTCAAGGTACCTTTCTGGCTGGCTTTATTCCAAAATGTGTTGTGACATATTGTGTCCTGAATTCTTTTTCAGAACACACAAACACCAGAGGATTGATTCCTATAGGAAAGTATTCAAATAAAAGATATATTCCCTACCCAAAAAAAAGAATTAACACATAATATCTAGGTAAAGAATGATTTTCCAGGTTCTTTCAATCCTGGTGCTAAAACGCTAATGATTTCACACTGTGGACAATCTAATACACTACCATGTTCTTCCTTCAAAACGTACATTTTAACCCCCCCGCAAAAAAAAGTTCTTTGAAATATGTATTTCTGTGTGGTCTGTAAGAAACTAACACTGCCTTTCCTCGGACTTTTCTCTTTTCTTTTCAATTCTGATCAAAGTACAGCTGGAAAGGAATTTGCCAGAACATTAATGGAACACACATCACATATTGGAGCTCAATTTATTTTATGCCTAAGCAATTCTTGAACAATGGAAAGCTGCTGAAAATTACCAACAGCCTGCCACACATGGGCACCAGGAACTGTTTGACTGGTGCTTTTAATCCAAAGACTTTTTTCTCTATGCGATTTCTGAAGCCATTTAATTAATCATTTATGTTAAGCCCCCACATGCTTACCTGTAAGTGTGACCCGATAGCATCTGTGTTCATTTTCACAGTCTGTGCTATAGGGATGACCCCTGTGCCAAATTGGAAGTGGTGCTGATAGGAAACCTTGTGGGTCAGTTACTCAGTGTAACTGAAGTGTGTGAAGACGAGCTTAGGGGAACTTGGGGTACTTTTTTCCCATTGTATCTAGTAACCTTCAGGTAGATGATCTTTTCCAAATAATGTAGAAACCTTGGGTTAAGCGAACAAAGAGGATGAGCAAGGTCAGGTAAGCCATGTATACATGTATTACATCATTAGTATTAGACTATGTTTTATCGCAAATGCTTATCAATAAAGGAATGAATTAGGCCATCCAAATATGGCCCTAATTTCTCCTGTTACCCTTTCAAACTAGCTTCCTATTACTTACATACCAAGAGGATGCTATCGCTGGTAATGCTTTAGTTTTGAGCTGGTTTCCAGCATTAACCACAAGGTCGTGTTCTATCCTAGTTCCTAATTCCCTTCTCCCATGACCAGTAGGAAAGTGCCTAAAGTGTATATTTAACAGAATAAGTCTTTCCTGTTTATGTATGAACAAATCAAGGTTTATTGACTATAAATGAGATAAGGGATAAAAAATACCGGTCAGCATGTGCCAAGCACTCCTTTGGGCCTAGCACTGAGCTACTTACTTGACGTGTATTCCAGGGACAGATGTCATCAAGAGAGCATCTGTCTGGCCCGCCCAGGGTTTGAACTAAGGACTTTGTCCTTGTTAAGCCAGCAGTTTGAGATTCTTCCTAAGACCCTTTTCCAGCCCAGCATCCAGTCATCCTCTCACGACTCATCATGGCAGCTGCTATTTGCTCTCTTTAACAAATGCATACATAACATTATTTACTCAACTGTACAGTCTACGCAAGTACCAGAAGTCAGTTACCAAAGATGAATAGTAGTAATTCTAATATTTACTTCGCATCCGCATTCTAGCCCCTAAGAATCATTTTGACTGAGACCTAATCATAAGAACTGAAACTATAAAACTCTTAGAAGAAGACACCAGGGAAAGCTTTATGACCCTGGATTTGGTGATGACTTCTTGGATATGACACCAAGGCAACAAAAGAAAAAAATACTTAGGCTTTATCAAAATGAAAAACTTCTATGTATCAAAGGGCACTGTCAACAGAGTGAAAAGCAGCCAATGGAATGGGAGAAAATATCTGCAAATCACAAATCTGATAAGGGGTTAATGCCTAGAACATATACAGAACTCCCCCAACTCAACAGAAAAATAACTAACCTGATTTAGAAATGGGTAAAGGACTAGAATAGACATTTCTTGAAAGGAGAAGGGAGCACCCGGGTGGCTCAGTTGGTTAAGCATCTGCCTTTGGCTCAGGTCATGGCCCGGGGTTCTGAAATCAAGTCCCACACCAGGCTCCTTTCTCAGTGGTGAGTCGGCTTCTCCCTCTGCCTCTGCCCTTCCCCCACACTCAAGCTCATTCTCCTTGTCTCTCTCTCAAATGAAAATCTTTTAAAAAGAAAGAAAAAAGATAAACAAGGGGTGCCTGGGTGGCTCGGTCAGTTAAGCATCTGATTCTTGATTTTGGCTCAAGTTAGGGTCGTGGGATGGAGGCTGGCATTGGCCTTCACACGGAGTGTGGAGCCTGCTTAAGATTCTCTCTCTCCCTCTGCCCCTCCCCCCTTAAAAAATTAAGAAAGAACGAACAAACAAATGGCTAGTAACCAACCACATGAAAAGATGCTTAACTGCATGAATCACTAGAGAAATGCAAATCCAAACCACAGTAAGATACCACCTCACACCGTTAGAATGGCGACTATCCAAAGAACAAAATTAACAAGCATTGATAAGGACGTGAAGAAATTGGAATCCTCTACCTTCTTGGTAGGATTGTGAAATGGTACAACCACTATAGAGAACGGTGTAGTACTTCTCTCAGAAAGCTAAATCTAGAATTACCGTGTGACCCAGGAAGTCCTGTTGTGGGTGTATGGCTCCAAGCATTGATAGCAGGGACCAGAGCCGGTGTCTGTACAGTCGTGTTCAGGGCAGCATTACGCATGACAGCCAGAGCTCGAGGCCGCCCTCGTGTCCACTGACAAATGAAGGCTAAACAAAATGCGGTAAATCCGTGTGATAGAATATCAGTCGGCCTTAAAAAAGGAGATTCTGACCCACGTGACAACTTGGTTGCACCTTGAGGACATTACAGTAAGTGAAATAAGCCAGACACAAAAGGAAAAACTGTGATTCCACTATTACGAGCTACCCAGACTAGTCAGACTCGTACAGAGAGTACAGGATGGTTGCAGGGACTGGTGGGAGGCCAGGATGGGGAATCATTGTTTAATGGATAGAGAGTCTCAGTTTCAGAAGATGAAAACGGTCTGGAGACGGGTGTTGGTGACAGTCACAGAACAGTAGGAATGCGTGTAAGGCCACAGAACTATACACTCTGAAATGGTCTAAACGGTAACTTTCATCTTAAATATATTTTACCACATTTTTTTTTAAATAATAGATTTTTTTAAATGCAGGACACATGCAAATCCTCACTACTAATCAGGTCATCAAGTACCAGCTCAAATGTCCACCAGATGTTGTGCCAGAAGATTAATTTAATGTTCAACTGCTTGTACTAAAAATGAAATGCCTAAACCGTTCAGCTGTGCGCTACATAAACAGAGTGGTCAGTGCTAGGTGATAGATTGTAACAAAACTAGAATTTACATAGGAGATCCATCCATTAAATATACAAAGCATGTGTTTTTGATTTGTATTCAACTCATTCTTACTAGTATTCATTTTATTTGGGGATCGGAATATGGAAACAATATTTAAAGAATAATTGCATTTTGCGTTTCTTATTTGCATATTCCCATCTTAATTAAGATCTTCGCTGCATCCTAAATTAAAAACACATTTATTTTGGATTTAAAATCTACAGTACAAAAAAAGCTTTGTTTTTAAATACCTAATTTCTGTTCCTCTAGATCGCTTAAAGAAATCTAATAAAAAAGGAACTTAGCAGAGAACAGTGATTGGTCCTTGACAAGTGTATCATCTTTATAGAAGGAACCAGTATAGACACCTGATACGTTATAAAATTTTAATCAGCTTAAACATTTATTCTGACTTACATATTTCTTTGTAGCAGAACTTTCCCTTAGCATTTTCTTAGAAGAGAAAAGTCAGTCTTTAAGGTTCAGAGTGCTTTCTTTTTCCTTTTTTTTTTTTTGTTTTTCTCTTTCAGTTTTATCTTAAAGCCTAAATATTCATGTCTAAATATTAGACAGCAATGTTTTTCTGACATTTCTTGTCACGGTGTCGTGATGACAGTTGAAGAATTGGAAGTCGTGAGACCTGTAGGTCGGGAACAGCAGTCAGATCCAATAAAACCAAGCAAAGTTTGCAGCTTTTTTGTTTTCTTGGAGAAAAGATTCTGAAGCATTTTGAGATTAAATTTTGAAAGTACAAAAGGTGAACTTAGGTCTCAGTGGAAATTTAAACACTTAAGGCATTCTTTTAAGATTTTAACGTATTGCTCACTTGACTGTGGAACAAAATAAGTGTAGTATCCTTTATGGCTTGGATATTCTTTTCATCTGTTTTGGAATGCTGGCATTTCAGAAGTACTGCTCTTTAGATTTTTTTTTTTTTTTTAACTCTAGCCACCAGGATCCTAATAACATCAAGATAGGATGTAAGATTGTTTGAGGGGTCATTTCTAAAGCATATGAAAGAGACTGGCAGAATGTAAAGAAGAGTTTAGACATTTCTCCCTTTTTAACCAGATTTATCTTCAGAGTAGGTAATACTAATAATCACTGTATCTCGGCTAGCTTATTCTCGTGTTTCACTGGGGTCTGTGGCTTTCTGGGTAGCAAAGTCACACTGAAATACCACAAGAGCTAATAAGATGAGGGTATCAGTAGTCGAGGCTGAAGTTCACTAGGAAACATCTAGAACTCAGAGACAATAATTTTCATACATATTATAATGGATACCACATTCGTGCTTCTGGATTATTTTTCAGATTTTTAACACTGACTGCTCTCAAATGCATCATTGCCCTCATATCAGTCCGTGGGGGCTGGACTGGTAAAACAGCTTGCCAGGTTTAAAGAATTTATCTACAAGAAATATATATATATATATATGTGTGTGTGTGTGTGTGTGTGTGTGTATGTATATATATATGAAAGAAATATATTTATTTATCATATATGCAAATATATATGCGATTTCTTCTTCATATGCCAATTATATCACAGCCAAGGATAAATATCCTCACTTCCAAAAAATGTGCAAAGTGACAGGGAAACAACTAAAACCACATCCTTTAAAGCACTGATTAGCTGGCCTTGACTGTCCTCTTCATGTCAGAGGTTCACTGAGGCAGCGGCTGGCTCAGGGCCTTTTGGGGGCAGAGGTCACCTGAAACACAGGTGTCAGGACTCTCAGATAAGGACCTTTCTTTCACATCTGTTTGAATGAAATTGAGTACAGGAGTCTCCCCTTATCCACAGGGGATACTGAAAACCACAGATAGTACCCAACACTATGTATACTGTTTTTTCCTGTATGTACTGACATAAAGTTCTCATTATAAATCAGGCACAGTAAGAGATCAACAACTATAATAATAAAATAGGGCAGTTCGAACAATATATAGTATAATAAAAGTTATGTGAATGTGGTCTTTCACTCAAAATATCTTACCGTCCTTTACTCGCCCTCCTTTGTCTCGTGGTGATGATGGAAAGGATACGTGCCTACGTGATGAGATGAAGTGAGGGAACGAGGTAGGCATGTGACCCAGCCTTAGGCTGCTGTTGACCTTGTGACCGTATGTCAGAGGAGGGTCGTCTGCTTCCGGGCCGCAGATGCCCACGGGTCACTGAAAATATCATAAACCGTGGTGGAGGGGGCTACCGTGTAGCCATCTTTAAAAAGCCAACACTGTTCGTTATAATTACTTAAAAGCTGAAATCGGTGGCAAAAAGGAAAAGCGAGCTCGGGGAGAGAGCCACATGGGCAAGCAGAGTTCATTGCACACCCACACACATACTCAGAGTCCCAGCTGGCCTTAAGCGTCTCACCCCGTATGAGTAAAGCCACAAAGAATTTCCATTCACCCATTACACAAATATTTATTGAGTAACTAGTATGTGCCAAGCTTCATATTTCTTGCTGCTAAATAGCCTCTGAATTCTCAGGTCATTTATTTTAAGGAGGAAAAATACAGTGTGCTATTCTTAAACCCAAATACATCAGCAAAGGAACTGACTTTGATTCTTGTAATGAATTTCAGAGTTGTGTGGGGGGAGTGGAAGTGATAAAGGGAGATATTTTTCCTTAAGACAAGGCTGGTAACAGTGAAGTCCATGTACTAATTACTGTGCGACACTGAGCAGATTTGTTACAATAGTAAGATCTGCTTCCAGTAAGTGAATACGTAAAATCTACTCAAAGTAGACTGTTAGTGTAGATGGGCTGTTAGGTTGTTGATAAAATCTATCAAGGCCTTCCGTAGGGAGCTTCCTTTGTTAACACAGGACTCCAAATTGAGGTTTAGGGGTTGCTTATTTGGCCTTGGTAACAAATTAGCTTCTTGCTTTGGGTGTAAGGGTGCGCCATCAGCGAATCAAGTCGCTGTTTATAAGTTGTGTATAAAGTATGAAATTACGTTCGGCGGGTGCCCTCCTGTTGCGGGAAATGAGGGCGGGGGATGGCGGAGGGGAGGGCTCGTCAGGCTTGGACACGGGGACACAAAGTGTAAAGCAGAGTTAAGGACCCATATGTGGAGTGGGCCTCCGAGGAACAGGGGCTTTCTTAGCAAATGCTCCAGGCCCTGGGTCCAGGATGTGCTGACAGTGTTGGTGAGAGCGTGTGACCAAGTCTAAAGATCACACTGGAACTCACCAGGATTATTACTCCGCTCTATACAGCAAGAGAACCTCACGAGGGTCCTGTATTATTCTGGTCATTTTTACAAGCGTCTTGGACTTCTCTTCTGCCAAAACAGGGTGGTTCTGACCATATTTCTGAGAAAACACTACCAGGGTGGAGTCAGTCGAACCTCATTTAGCTTTAGCTTTTCTTTGCTATTGGGACAAAGACTGGCTAGCTGACTCCGTGGAGGTGAAGCATGGTGCTCCACCATCTGGGTCTCAGACATAATAGTATATTTTTCTTTTGTTTTCCGGTGGACTTACAAAAAAAAAATTAGGTCATTCCCTTCTAATTCTGGTTTTTCTAATTTTATGTCATTGAGTTCACATACTTGTTCACTTTCTGGCTTTTCCACCAGTTTACTTCAGTGTCCCCTGCAGTTCCTGAATTCTTGAAAACTCCTCCTGCGGATCAGCCCTCCACCAGGTCCACCGCACCTGTCGTCCCCACGAGTACTGTGTCCTCAGCGAAGCCTGGGCCGGCGCTAGTAAAGGTGGGTCCCAGCACACAACCAGCTGGTTCGAGGTCTTGACTGGTGGCTTGTCTGCGGGAGCACAAAGGCACACGTCTGCGTTGGCCAGCCTGGCTTTCAGTCTGAAGCCTTGAAAACAAAACCACAGGGAGACTTGCTCAATCACTCCTCGGTCTTAGAAACCACCACCTTCCACAAATGCCCTATTGTTCTGTAGCCACAGAAGAACCGCAAAACATTCGGTCTCCATGAAACTCCCGGAGTCCTGCAGAAAGGCTTTAGGATACATTTTATCAGCAGTTCCCAGTTCTGCTACCATCCAGGCTGCCAGAGTGAAGGAAACCCTGGGAGTGGAGTGAGATCGAGCCGCTTAGCGCAGTGCTGGGGAGTCGGGAGCCTCACAAACAGATGTCTTTAATGGGAACGTAATTTCATACTTTATACACAAGGTCAGTGTCAGCGCTAGTCCAGATGTATTACATGACAGGTTAAAGGCTTTAGAAAAACGGCTGCGTTTTTTGATTTAGCAAATTTGGCCTGTCGAAGCCGGGTTTGTTCTCCAGATAAGCTGCAGATTGGTGGCACCGTTCCCTACATTTGACTGGGCGCAAATAATCCAGCTAGAACAAGCCCCCCCCCCCCCGGAAGATCAAAATTCTTAATATATAGTAGTATACTTTTGAAGTTTTTTTTTTTTAAGTGCATTTAGAACTGCCGGATGGGGGCGGAGGGGCGGTGATAGAGAGTAGTGTCATCGTTTCAGATGTGGCTTTGCCAAACATAGCAGAACACTGATGTCAAACGTTTAGAACGCAAAAAAGGACTCTGGAGAGCTAGCCAACCCTCCCGGCACCTTCCAGAAAGGAGGCCGGAAGAAGTAACGAGGCTCGGAAGGATCCAGGCTCCCCAAGGGCAGCCCAACCTTCTTTCTGCCTCCCCAGATTCCTTGCTTCCATCCACTCTGGCACGGTCGTGGTCCTTGGCCTTCCTGCAGAGAAGGCTCTCTGCTCCAGCCCCTCTGTGTCCACGCAGCCCAGCGTCTGTGGCCTCAGGGCACAAGTCGGTGTGTCTCACCGCCTTCCATCACTTAGTCCTGGAGCCAGGAATTCCTGAGTGTGGCACGTGGCAGCTGAGCTAATAACATCAGCTCTCCTCCCTTGCCCACATTCCCAAGCTTGTGCCACAGATGGCACAGAGAGCGTTTGGATGCCGACCCATCTGTCCCTGTGGGTCTCAGCCTCTCCTGTTCTCTGGGTCTCTCCTCTTCACTGGTGTGTCTGTAGGGAGGGCTTTGATTCTGGGGCAGGAGTCATTGTTGAAGAAGGTGAGGTTCAGAGGCTGGGTCGGGATCCCAGGACTGTGCTAGGAGAGGAAGAGACAGGTACACACGAGAAACAGATCACAGTTCGATGGGGTGGGGGGGGGCGTTCTGTGAGGAAAGCTGTTGTTCCCCACCCTCACTTCGTGGGAGAACATGCCAGTGACTAGGTAACAGCAGATTTAGTCTCATGCCTACTGGTTACTGTGTGCCTGTCCCCTCCCTTTTCCCGCAAGTGCCTTCCTGATTGGCCAGGTCAGTGGTTTCATCATTACATAACAGTGTGCCACCTCAGGTTCCCAGACCACATCCGTTGTTGTAATCACTTTGAAAAGACCAGGAATAAAATCGGTTATTGATAGCACAATAAGCAGATGACGGGGAACTGATTAATACTGTGAGATTGCAGTATTTGGGTGTATTTTCCTTAGAAATACATAACTTGAGGGGCACCTGGGTGGCTCAGTCAGTTAAGTGTCAAACTCTCAATTTGGGCTCAGGTCATGACCTCAGGGTCATAAGATCGAGCCCCGCTTGGGGCTCCACGTTGGGCATGGAGCACCTTAAGATTCTCTATCTCTGCCTCGGCCCCTGCCCTCCCCTCTTCAAAAATTAAAAAAGAAAAAAAAAAGGAAATACATAACTTCATAGTCTGTTCTATTCCATTAGAAGCATTTTTTCTGTTTGTACATATCCACCTAAGAATGACTCTAGAATACTTTAATGACCATAACATAGTGCACAGTTACAGTGATGGATCGCTCGTCTTCTCCCGTTTGTAGCTCGAGCACGCAGCCTGTTCTAACTAGGAGTCCTTTGCGTGAGCCCTTCCGAGTGTGTCGCATGAGACACCCGCACTGACTGTTGGCTGAACTTGAATGGATAAGGCTGAGCTGCATAGCCTTCCCTTACTCTAAGGGAACAAGGCAGCAGGAGGAAGTAAGTCCTTAGGAGCCAGATTTCTTGGTCAGAGGAGGTGTCCCCACGTTTTCCTCGCCCTGGAGGCGCACTCGGTCCCTCGCCGCCGGTGTCTGGGGCCCTCTGCCGCTCGCTCCCGGGTCCCTCAGGCACACGGTGATGGCTTCTCCTAAAACGTTCTTCTCTTTCTCCCGAAACCAGCAAAGCCATCCCAAGAACCCCAACGACAAGCACCGCAGCAAGAAGTGCAAGGACCCCAAGCCGCGGGTGAAGAAGCTGAAGTACCACCAGTACATCCCGCCCGACCAGAAGGGCGAGAAGAGCGAGCCGCAGATGGACTCCAACTACGCGCGCCTGCTCCAGCAGCAGCAGCTCTTCTTGCAGCTGCAGATCCTGAGCCAGCAGCAGCAGCACTACAACTACCAGACCATCCTGCCCGCGCCGCTCAAGTATGCACGGGGCCGCGGGGGGCGCCGGCTCGCGTCCTCCACCCAGGGCCTTCCGCTGCCCGGGCTTCCCCGTCGTGCCCTGGTCCCCGGGAGAGCGGCCTGCAGGCCAGCCCAGTCCCTGTCCCTGAAAGCCCTTCCCCACCTTGCGAGCTAGAGGGGATTCTCACCATGACCCACCGGGGAAGTTTTTGCCTGTTACTGACCCAAGTAGTAGTAGATGCCGTGAGCAAAAAGCACACAAGCGTATGACCTGTTGTAAACAGTTTAAAAAAAAAAAAAAAAGACGAGTGTAGGAGCTGGAGTGGTTGAGAAAGCTTTATGAGAAAGGTGGGTTACTTATATGGGAAAGAGCCTGAAACCAGGGAAGGGCCCTTTCAAGCCAAGGGGGACAATCTTGGTGCAAGAACAGAGGAAGGAGTGGGTGATGTCTGGTTACTGGACGATGAGAAAAAGAGCCCGAATAAAGAATGTGATTTGCTTTTTTAAGAAAAGTAGAAGACAAAACTGAGTTGAGCCGCTGTCTGGAGGAGCTCTCAGCCGGGCAGCCTTGAATCTTGATGTGGTAGGTGATTCAGAAGGCTGTCACCGTGGAATCAAAGTGCGAGAAAGAGCGGAGAGCGGTTTGATGCTGGTCCTGGAGGGGAGTTTGGAAATAGGAAAAACAGAAATTTCACAACAGAGTAGATGTGAGAAGATGAAAGGGCGTTGATAATGGGAAGGAAGGAACAGATGAGAGACGTTTCAAAGACAACTAAAGGTCTTGGTGACCAACAGCTGTGGAGAAGGAACACATTTCTAGAGTCTGAGCCCTGTTGGGAGGGACAGAAGGAAGTGAGTTCCGCCAGCTTCCGAGACCGAATCTGTAGCAGGACATCCACTGCAAACTTTAGTTATGCGCTGATAGAAATTTCTAGATAGCCATCCTCAGTATGCATTTGCTGGGAAACATAGATAAAAATGCAAAGGCCTTATCTTTCATTTCCCTCAGTTTTCAGGAGAAAGGGATAGTTATATTCAACTCACAGAAAGAAACTTTAAAAAAGATGCAGAATTTCATTAGAAGAAAAAATGTTTTCAGTGATCAAGCCTCTCAGTTTATGATCTGTAGAAACTTGACTCCTGTCTTCTACACATATGCCAAGCATTCCTCCACAGGGAGCCCTATCTTCTAGGAGTAGGAAAGGAGTAAGACCCACTAAAAAGCTCCTCTGTTAAGAACCATCTCCTCATATGCTAACGATTATCAGTTCACTTTTTTCTTTGAAGATCCTGATATCTCGAGGAAGATTAGACCTATTAGTCATTCAGACCTTACTGTAAAGTACTTAAATCTAAAACAAAGATGAAGAAAGAAGAAATTTGTGTAGCATGTTATTACTTTAAGAGCAAGCAGGCCTGAGTGAGATGTTGACGTTGGAAGAAAACCAGGGAAGACCAAAGAGAATTGGAAGAGTATCAGAGGCAAACGGCCGCTGCTTTACAGCTTTGTCCAGGCCCAGGGAGGCGCCCTCCCCTGCCGCCGCCCTCCTCTGGCAGCAGGCACCGGGGATGCGAACGCGAACCCTGGCTCCCATCTCTGTGCTCCTTAAGATGCACTGAGCTGCGTGCTCAGCACGTGACGTCACCCTCCTCCTCCTCGTAACTCCAGGAAGAGCTGGAATGTCTGATCCCTACTCCCAGGCAAGGAAACCTGTTAAACTGAAAATCCCATGAAAGGATTGTTTTGCGTAGGGTATCTATGAAATGGTCTTTTCTCTAATGAAAGAGATTGTGTGGGGCCGGTCTGTTGATGGAAAGAGCACATCTGAGGGTGTCGAGGACCTGGTCTCTCTCAATTCCTCGCCTTTCCATGAAGGCTATAGTTCCTCTCTCCTCTGTAAACACGCCCGTCCCTGCAGCCGCCAAGCCACCTACCTAAGGAGAGCATCCCCCAAACAGACGAGGAGGAAAGACCCCTTATCATTCTGCGTTTGTTCACCACACAGAGACCGAACATCACTTCTGTGTAATTTCTACGTCCTGGATGTGGAAACGTTGTTTTTATTACAGTGTTTGTTTTCCCCGGAATTCCAGCACAGAGAGCAATGTGGAAGTCTTATAGCACCCATATAGCGGGATTTTATCTGACAACACAGACTTCTGGTACCTTGGGAAGATCAGGAGCCCTGCGAGACAGGGCTGTGGTCCCAGCATAGCCACACACTGGCAGAGGGTCCTAGAAGGTCCCTTCGTGTGTCTGGACTTTGGGTTTTCTCATCTACACTGTCATCACATTCTGCAAGGTCCCTGCCCCCCTACACATCACCTTTTCTTTCTCTGTCGATTTGGGGGGGGGGGGACGATCAACTTACTATTTCAAAGGTCAGAGTAAACATTGAACTGTTAATCGAAGTAACAAGTAGGGTATTAGAGAATCTCAACAAAAAAGACAGCACAAAATAGAATCATCAGTTTTTCTTGATGGCACATCAAAAGGCACATTTACATGGTGCCTTCTCAAGGAGATAATATTCACAAGAGAGCAAAAGCTGGTTGGGAGGAATTTTGCACTTTTTAGTTGAGAAAGCCCAGATATACAGTACATAGGTAATTATGCAGTACCCCTATGTATTAAAATTTCACTGGGAAGTTGATTAGGAAAAACGAAATCTAAAAAAGCTCCTTGCAGGGAAAGTAATGAAAATAGGGTAGAGAAATTCTGGTTTACATTAAAAGTTTTCATAATTCTAATAAAAGATTTTAAAATTGAATTTTTAGAAAGGAAAAAAATGATACATAAAACATTTGTCATTCCATCCAAACTTCAAAACACTTAAATACTTAAAGTATTTAACTGCCACAAAATTCAGGCAGATTTTATGTCAAGAGTTAGCTGTTGACAGGGCCAGAAATGGCTTAAAACACAATCTTCCTAAAACTCTCTTGACAAAGCTGCTCTAACTGGGGACCTCATCCCCGTTCAGAATAAGGAATTCAGAGTCTCCTTGCTTCAGCACCAAGGTTCATATAACAGTAAAACTTGGGGCTGTAATGAAATTGGCTCTTCAGTATCAAGCCTCACGTGGACCTTTCTCGAATGGATACCAACCACCCAGAAGAGAAATGCCATTGTTGCCAAGAGTAGCATACGGGGAAGAAGTTAGACAGGGACCTGGTTTTGATATGGAAAGGAGTTTAGGAAAAGGAGTACAAAAGTATAACGGATGCACTAACATTTCTTTAATAACCTTTTAAAATGAAGTATAGGTTGTGGAGAGGCCCATACATCATAAATGAAAATCGATGCCAAGCAGATCTCTAAATCAAGAAACAGAACATCCCCAGTACCCCCAGGAGGGCATCCTTGCATCCCCTCTCAGTGACTCCCTGACTTGTGTCCCATAGACTAGTTTGCCTGTCTTTGAACATTGCATAAATGCCATCTTACAGTACACATTGTTGAGCTGCTTTTGCTCAGTACTGTGTGAGCTGCATCTTCCCTGGCACAGAAAGCAGCAGTTAACGTTTACTCTGTCTAGTGTTTTATAGTCGATCCACCCACCATCCTCTTGGTGGACAGTTGGTCCGGACAGTCGTGTCCGGTTGGGGCTGGTGTGAATAACGCCATAATAAACATGGTTCACACATGTCTGTCTTGTCGGGTGTCCTTCTAGGAAAATGCCCCTGGGCCAAAAGAGAGGCGGAGGTTTTTCCTTAGCAGATAGCATAAAACTGTTCTGTAGAGTGGTCCTCGCAGTTCACACTTCCACCTGCCAAGGCTGAGAGCTCGGGACGTTCCAGGTCCTCAGTACCCACAGTCTGGGTCATTATACAGCACTTGTGCTGGGCGTGCAGTGCTGTTCTGTTGTGCTTTTCTTGATTGTTCTCCTGTCTGTTGAGGCTAAGCCCTGTCCACACATTTATTGACCACTTGGGTATCCTTTCTGGTGGTACACTTGTTCAAGATTTTCCCATTTTCCCATGGGGTTTTGTCTTTTTCTTACTGCTTTTAAGACTTTTTTATATATTCTAGATATGAGGCCTTGTCAGAAGTACATATTATAAATATCTCTTCCCATGGCTTGACTTTTAGCCCTTAAATGTGTCCTTCTTAGTGCATTTTGTGTCCTCTTTGCCTACCCAAAGGACATGAAGATGTTATCCTAAGTTTTCCAAAAGCTTTATTGGTTTCATAATTCACATTTAGGTTTTTGAGATGATGTGAAGTAGGGGTCCATCAAGGGCCCTATTTTTTTCTGTATGAATAGCCAGCGTGGACCAGCACTATTTATCATAAGGACCACCCTTTTCCTACTGCTCTACCGTGCCGTCTTTGTGATAACTCAAGAGGCTGTATAGGTGAGGGTCTGTTTCTGGATTCTCTGTTCTCTTCCGTTTGTTCTGCCCCCAGCACCACACCATTTTAATAACTGGCTTTGTAATGTATTTTGATATCTGGTGGTATGACTTCCGACTTTGCTTTTCTTCAAGGATGCCGTGGCCTTTCTTGGTCCTTTGTATTTCCATATAAAGCTGAGAATCACCTTCTAAGTTTCTACCAAACAAGCAAACAAAATTGACAGGGATTCTCACTGCAATCTAATTTGATGTCTGTCTTCAAAATATTGAGTCTTCCAACCCATGACCATGGCCTTTTTCTCTTCACAATCTAAGACATTGTTAGTAGAAGCAATGTCAAATTCAGAAATTATTTTATTTTAAACTCTCTCATTTTCTCGTTCTTTTGAAGGCCACTTAACGACAAAAATAACAACAGTGGGAATTCCACTCTGAACAGTACCACACCTAACCCTCCAAGACAGAATACATCTGCTCCTGTGAGAAAGCCAGGACCTCTGCCTTCTAGCTTGGATGACTTAAAGGTGAGAAGTCCAAGGAGAGTTTGTGCACCCATAGGTACCACAGAAAGGTAAATGATTTGCCAGATTTCTCTAGTATGTATAGGTAAGTGTTCAGTAGACCTTCAACTTGACCAACATAAAATAACCTCTCTAGAGGCACTTTCTGTTTATGTCCATTAAGTTTCTTTTAAAATGACCAGTAATGATTCTCATTCGTTGAGCATATACCATGTGCAGATTCCAGACCAGTTCTGACTGCAGAGGCAGGTTTTTTTCTTCCCTGCTCGTTTCCAAGTTTGGGAGAAGCAGGAAAAATGTAACAGTCCAGAATCTGATCTCTAAGGCCAGCCTGCGTGGGTTTCCACCCCAGCTCGGCCTTCAGTTATCCGTGGTAGCTCGGACCACGGTGAGTCAGCCTCTCTCTGCCCCCATCTCCTGCGAACTAGGAATTGTAATAATAATACCCACAGCTCCTGTGAAGATGACTTGGGAGAGTAAAGCACGTCCAGCAGTTTCTGGCACATGGTCATTACTCAGTGAGTGTGATGGTTACCATCATGATTTCTGGTTCTCAATCCTTGGACATAAATCCTTCCTGGATCACAGGCCTTTGCAGTACTTGGGGTCTGTAGCTGTGTGTGTCTGTGGGTTAGGAAGGGAAACCTTCCTGCTTGCTGGTGTGCGGTCATAGGGAGCTGATAGACATCGGCCCCTTTCTCAGCACAGTGCCCCGTAAATTTGTCAGAAGTTGCAGGGCCGGAAGAAGAGGTGTGACCTGTCTGTACTTGCAGGTGTCGGAACTGAAGACAGAGCTGAAGTTAAGGGGCCTTCCGGTGTCAGGCACCAAACCGGACCTCATTGAACGCCTGAAACCCTACCAGGAAATGAACAGCAGCGGTGTCACCACGGGTGGCGTCCTGACCGTGCCCGCGTCTGCCATCGTCACCAGTAACCCAGAAGCCACCGTGGCACTGCCCGTCACTACACTACACAACCCCGTGACCAGCTCGGGCTCCTCCTTCAAGGCAGAATTGCCACCCGCCGGCACCAGCACCGCCGCCCATGTTGAGACCGTCAGCTCCCCTCTGCCCATCTCACCGTCCCCCTCCGAACAGTCCAGTCTCGGGACCGAGGACACAAACATGGCAGACACCTTCACCGAGATTATGACCATGATGTCGCCGGCACAGTTCCTGTGCTCGTCCCCTCTGCGAGTGACGGGCCCCGAGGACAGCCCGAGCCCCACCAGCAGCACGCTGTCGAGTCTGGAACTGGACGCGGCTGAGAAGGACCGCAAGCTGCAGGAGAAGGAGAAGCAGATCGAGGAGCTCAAGAGGAAACTGGAACAAGAGCAGAAGCTCGTGGAAGTTCTGAAAATGCAGCTCGAGGTAGAAAAGCGAGGGCAGCGGCAGCAGCCGCCGCTGGAACCGCAGCCCGGCACCGCAGCCAGTTCGGTGGCCAAGTTAGATCCGAAACTCGGCGGCGCCGGCTCCTCCGTCAAGGACGAGGCCTCGCTCAGCGACTGCTCCGGCTCCAGGCAGCCGGGCCCGGGAGCCGGCCAGCCCATGGGCCAGCCCCTCTCGGCGGCGGGCCAGACCCTGGTGGCCAAGAAGGCGGTGGTGATCAAGCAGGAGGTCGCTGTGGCCCAGGCGGAGCCGCCGAGCATCGTCCCACAGTTTTACGTGAGTTCGCAGGGACAGCCGCCACCTGCCGGTGTCGCTGCGCCTCAGGCTTTACTGACCACACAGACCGCCCAGCTGCTGCTGCCGCTGTCCATCCAGGGCTCCCGTGTCACCTCAGTGCAGCTCCCCGTAGGCAGCCTCAGACTCCAGGTGTGAAGTGTGTCTTCTAACTCCCTTGCCTTACAGCCTGCCGAGAGCGGAAGCTTGCCTCACGCTTTCTCACAGATGCCTCCACGCCAGGCTTCGGGGTGCCAGGAAACGCGGGGGTGGGGGAGGGGGTGGCCTCACAGAATCGAATTCCAAAACGTTAATAGCTAACATTGTTTCTGTATGGTAAAAAACAAAACAAGAGGTGCTTTTCTACTTTCCACACCTTTTATCTTCAGTGATGAAAAAAAAAAAAAATGCATGCAGGCATTTCTAAATACTGGTCACAGTGTCATGAGAATAGCTAGTGTCACTGGGCGCTCTGTGTGCAGGACACAGCATCAAGCACTTTATCATTCTTTTTATTTATTTATGTAACTAACTAACTAATCTCTATACCCAACGTGGGACTCGAACTCATGACCCCGAGGTCAGGAGTCACACGCTCCTCCAACTGAGCCAGCCAGGCGCTCCATTCTCCAGGAGATCTGAGTGGTAACACCCACTTTGAGATAGAGAAACTGAGGTTTGGCAAGTTGCTCCAGGACGGAGCTGGGTAATTCTGACTAGAGCTCTCACTTTTACGCCCACTCCTGTATTCTGCCTCCTAAATGTGATTCTTGGAAGACACCAGTGAGGCGAAGATGCCAAAGGCATGTTGGGCATCTAAGGGGAATGTGACCACAAACCTAGGAGAGAGGATGTGGTTGAGAGATGTGCTAAGGCACTGATGGGCAGGAAACCTCTTTCTGTGCCTGTGTAACCCACAAGTAAACAGAATGGGGGCAGTGCTCCTCAATTGTGATGCCCCAGAGTCTCTTAATGGCAGAAGAGAGTGGTCCTGTACCCCTGGGGTTAGGAAGCATGACCCGAGGCCCTTGGCATGTACAAAAACTCTAATTCCCCCGTTTAACCTTTCCAGTGTCTGTGAAATTGAAGTTCTACTCTGTAATAGAGCTCTTCTGAGCTTTTTTTTTTTTTTTTTTTTCCAACCAAATCTTCCAGTGGAGTTGATGTTCTCAGAACAAGAATTGTGTTTTATTCTGGGCCTGTGTGTGCCCTGGCGTGTGGCTGACGGCCCCCAGAGGGAGCACAGCCTGCAGCTCAAAAGCAGGAGTTCGGGCCGGTGGGCCCCAGAGATTTCCCTGCTGCTGCTCCAGTTACTACAACAGCTGACCTACTATGTGGAGAGCTCTTGTAGGCTTCTACTTCCGTTTTCTCTTTTCTCAAAACTTTTGAATGAAAATCATAGCCACTTAAGAAACAGAGCATGAAGATAACTGGTCGGTGTTTCACTCTCTGGTTTAGAATTCAGGCTCAAATCTATGTGTTAATGAAATGAAGTTTGTATCTGTAAATATTTTATTTCACTTCAGATATGATCCCCACATGACCCGTTATTCCACATCTAAGCTCTTACTTAAAATTTATTTATATATATATTTTTTTTTAGTAGTCTCTGTGCCCACCGTGGGGCTCAGGCTCACGACCCTGACATCAGGAGTCTCACGCTCTTCCAGCTGAGCCAGTCAGGTGCCTGCACGTCTAAACTCTTGATTCTGAGATTGATTTTGACAATTAAATTGATTTTTTATCTGCTTCCTAGACTCCAGCGCAAGCAGGAATCCAGACTCAGCCTCAGACAGCAGCGGCTACGCTGTCCTCGGGCTTAGCCCAGACCGTACCTCAGAAGCAAGACGCTTTCACGCCACATGTGCTCAGTCAGCCTCAGCAAGTTAGAAAGGTGGGTGAAGGCGAACGGGTGACAGGCTGTCGCTGACGCGAGCTGTCGTCTGCTCAGCCATCCCGCAAGCGCCCGCAAAGCAGTCTCCTCGGGAGAAGCACCTGTCTGTTCTGTGTGATGTGCCCCTCCTTGGCCGGGCCTGAGGGGGCATGGGCTGTGGCCGGGGGTCACCCAGTTGTTTGGGGAAGGGAGTTCTTCATTACGGAAAGAGAGCTCGTCTTAACAGTTAAGCATCTTTTCCAAGGAAAAGTTTCAAAAGTGTGTTATTCATCCTCATATGTAGGATTTTCTGGGGTTTAAAATAAATTTCTTTTCAAATTAATAATTTTTTTGGAAGGGGAAGAAGTGCTGTTCCGTGGGAAGAGGTGTTTGAAGATGAAAAAGATACTTTCTGAAAGGTTTACCTTGAGTAAGATCTCTATATAGGTAAGAGTTGCCATCTTGCAGATTAAGAGCCAGAAGGCCCAGGTCTGCTCGTTCTGGTTCCCCACTTCCTACGTGGTTGGCCTTGTGCAAAATTCACTTACTTTCTCTGAGTGTTACTTTCCTCGGCTTTAAAATGATGGTGTTGGGCTAGGGCTTGGTAACTTCTGCACATGTTCCTACCAAGAAGTTCTGATGTGAAGGCCCCAGAAGCTACCAAAATTCCCTCCTATCCAGTAGGTGGAGCTACGTGCACATCTCCTTGCCAGGAAACTCTCAAAGGCCTCAAAAATGGGTCTCACCCTTTTATTTTATTTTTTTTTTAAGATTTTATTTATTTATTTGACACAGAGAGATCACAAGTAGGCAGAGAGGCAGGCAGAGAGAGAGGGGGAAGCAGGCTCCCTGCTGAGCGGAGAGCCCAATGCGGGGCTTGATCCCAGGACCCTGAGATCATGACCTGAGCCAAAGGCAGAGGCTTAACCCACTGAGCCACCCAAGTGCCCCTATTTTATTTTTTTAATTTGTTTTTTAGAGGGGGCAGAGGAAGAGGGAAAGAGAGAATCCTAAGCAGGCTCCATGGCCAGCACGGAGCCCGGCATGGGGTTTGATCTCATCACCCTGAGATCATGACCTGAGCTGAAATCTAGAGTCGTACGTTTAACTGACTGAGCCACCCAGGTGCCCCAGGTCTTAGTATTTTAAAAGTTGAGAATTCTTGGTCTTGGAATCTTAGTCTTCAGCATAAAAGAACTTGGATAATTAGGTGTACCTATAGACGTGGCCCAGGGGGGTGTGAACTGTCTGGGCTAAGACCACTGGAGCAAAAGAAACAGTAGTCATTTGTGCTCTCTTCCAGAATCTCCTCTGGGAAACGCAGTGAGCAAGGAGTTATAGCTGCGTATTACTTATTGGGCTCAGAATAACATTTTAATTTAGTGATAAGCTTAGTGAGTGTTCCAAATGTCCAGACAGTTTGATTTAGAGAGGAAAGGGAAAAACAGGGTACAGACAGGATGAATAAGGGCTTATTCACGGAGTGTCCAAATATTAGAATTAAGGGTCATTAATTCCAATTTAAAGGAAGAAAACCTTGTACCAAATATAAGGAAATTCAGCTTTTCCAAAGAGGAGTACACTTACTTATGAAACTCCCCACCCAGAGCACTTGTCCCATTTGGAGGGATATATAGACATACACATAAATATACTTTCCCGCTTGAGAAATATACATGCATATTTGCAACAGAAATATAGGGCTGTTTTTCTCTTTCAGAATACGGTACAAAGTATATTCGATCTGTTTACGAGTAAATCAGTTCTGTGAAATACAGTGACAAAAGCCCACTGTGGCCATACATCTGTAAAAGGCCATAAAAGCTTTGGCTCATAATGAGCCAGACACACACTCGGCCACTCCACAGGAGGGAATCCTCACCACACCCCGACAGAAGTTAGCTTCTCAGACTTTAAATGGGGCCTCGCAGGGATCTGGAGAAGTGTTTGAGAAACTGGAAAAAAGAGTGTGGCCACAGCCCGGGTGGCCATTATGGTCGGCTAGAAAGGGGGCCGGGTGGTGCCAGCAGGCTCGCGTGCTGGTCAGAGGGGAGCCTTTTACCGTGAAGGACCGAGGAGCCAGGGAGTGTGGGGGCTCGATCAGGTGAGGGCGTCCTGGCTGTGACTGTGGCAGAGGGCTGCCGGGAAGTGGGGCTCAGCACGGAGGCTGTGCCAGTTTTCCAGCGATCGATAGCAAGGGCCCGGATTAGGACAACAGAGAACAGAGGCCTGATTCAGGAGGCATTCCGAAGCTCCGTGAGCGCTGAGGGCAGAAAGCGCAGGAGACTGACAGCTCCATTCAGCAAAGTTTTAAAAATAAATGAAGGTGAAACCAAGAATTATTTTTCCTCAGAGGCTGGAGGTGGTGGGAGGAAAGGGGAAAATTTAGTTTGGAATATGTTAAATTTGAGATGTCCGAAATTTATGCTTATAAGGGTTATAAATGTGGCTGTGGCACTTGGGAGCAAGGTTGGAAAAGAGGAGTGGTTGTGGGGATTATTAGCTTAATCGTGAACATTACAGCCATGGGAGTAGATGAGATCATCCTGGTGAAGAAGAGAAATTAAGCTTTCGCTTAAGAGAAAAATTACACTGAGCAAATGCTGATTTCCCAGGCGGTGTGGTCCACACCACCCTCAGAGACAGGCCACTGAGTAAAGGGACGATTGATGCTAGAAAGTCAGGGTCGGCCAACGGCGGCCTTGGGACCGCGTCCAGCCCCTGCTGGTCTCTGGATAACGTTTTGCTCGAACCCAGTGCGACCCATTTATTTCTGTATGGTCGAGGCTGCCTCTGGGCTGCTGCAGGAGAGAGGAGATCCCGGGGCCTGCAGGCCTTAACTGGGTGCCTGATGACTCTTTCCAGCAAACACTTGCTGACCCTTGTCCGAAAACATGGTTTTCTTTGGTCGGAAGAGGAAAGGAACACAATGAATGGCAAATATTGGCTCTTTCCAGGTTTTCACCACCTCAGCGTCGAGCACCGTTCTCCCCTACCCGAGAGCACCGGCTCCAGCGGTCCAGCAGCCCTGTGTTAACAAGACTCCCCCCAGCGTTCTGCAGCCCAGGAGCGCCCCGCTGCCCTCCCTGCAGAACGGACCTACCACCTCCAGCAAGGTAATGCCGTGAGCACGGAGCAGCAGCTACGGGACGTGCTAGCTGGTGTCCAGAAGCATTCCAAGCCCCAGCGCGCTCACCCTGGACTGTCCGCGTGCGTGGGGCAGGACAGACTACTGTGGTGCCGGTTGTAAGGGGCAGCTTAGCTCTTAGCATGTAGAGGTGGCCCTTCCCACACAGGATGGCGCCCTGGGCCTCCCCCGTGCTGAGGGCAGGACCCTGCCTGGCCAGGGCTCGAGGAGGGCTCGAGGGCTCGCTGCCCAGAGCTGACATGTCCGTCTCTCTGTTTGCCTCAGCCCGGCTCACCCCCAGCGCCCCCACCGTGTGTCGTCCAGCACTCCCTGTTCGGGAGCCCGGTCCCCAAGACGAAAGACCCTCCGCGCTACGAAGAGGCCGTCAAGCAGACCCGCAGCGCCCAGTCCTCCCTCCCAGAGGTAAGTGAGCCCAGGGGCCACATCCACGGGCTTGCACTGGGGAGTCACCCACACACGGGTCCTTGGTTGAAGACGTACTTGCCGCAACAGAAACACCAATTTCAGAGCCAGGAGCCTTGTTTGTACTCTAATGCTACTTTTTTAATTGAAGCAGGGGCGGCATACAATATTCTATCGGTAGGCATACAACTCAGTGATGCGACGTTTATGGACGGTATAGGACACTCAGCAGCGCGTGGTTCCCATCTGTCACCACAGAGTCATTCCGAGGTCCCTGTCCCTGTGCTGTACCTGCCTCGCTGTGATATATTCTGTAACCGGACCTTCGTACCCCTTCATCCCCTTCTCTTCTCTCACCCGCTCCCCCTCCGGCAGCCACCAGTGTTTGTGTTTTCGAGTCGGGGTCTGCTCCGTTCATTCGTTCTGGTTTTCACATCCCACGTGGAAGCGAGATCATTTGGTGTTTGTGTTTTTCGGACTGACTGCTCTTAGCGAAGTTCCCTCTCAGGCCGTCCCTACTGTCGCAGACGGGAAAGATACTCTTTATTACAGCAGAGTAATACTCCTCTGTGGGAGGGCGTGTGTGCCGCACGCCCTCCCCAGCCCTTTGTCTGTCAGCGGACACCGGGGCTGCCTCCGTGTCTGGGCTCGTGGAAATGATGTTGCGGTAAACATTGCGGTGCATTCATCTTTTTGAATTCATGTTTTCGCTTTCTTCAAATAAATACCCAGAAGTGGAACTGCCGGATCCTGCGGTAGCTCCAGTTGTAGCTTTCTGAGGAGCCCCCGTACGGTCTTCCACAGTGGCCGCACCGGTTTGCATTCCCACGAGCGGTGCAAAAGGAGAATTCCCTTTTCTCCGCATTCTTGCCAACACTTGTTACCGCTTGTCTTTGATACAGGCCATGCTGACTGGTGCAAAGTGGTCTCTCGTGGTTTTGATTTGTAGTTCCCTGATGATGAGTGATGCTGAGCGTCTCCACTAGGTCTGCTGGCCATCTGGATGTCTTCTTTGGAAAAGTGTGTATTCTGCTGTTTGGGAATGGAATGCTCTGCCTGTATCTATTAAGTCCTCTGGTCACATGTGCCATACAGAGCCACTGTTGCCTTACTGATTTTCTGCATGGACGATCTATTAGTCGATGTAAGTGGGGTGTTGAAGTCCCCTACGGTTGCTGTGTTACTGCCCGTTCTCTGTCAGTCTTTGCTACAGAGAGAGCCCCATACGTCTGCGTCTGCCTACAGATACACACACGGGGTGCCCACGTCAGGGGCGAGACACTGCAGTTGACTGTCCTCTTTTTGGACTGATCCCTTTGTCATTATGCGGTGCCCTTCGTTGTCTCTTGTTCCAGCCTCTGCTTTAAAGTCTGTTTTTTTTTTAGTTGTTTTAACTTAAACTCAGTTAGCATCCATTCTCAGTCTCAGAGGTAGAATTTAGTAATTCAGCAGCTGCATATCCCACCCGGTGCTCATGACATCCGTGCCGTCCTTAACGGCCATCACCCGGTTAGCCCACGTCTGCTTAAATATTGCCAAATCAGGTTTTTTTGCTTCCATTTGTATGGAGTATCTTTTCCTGTCCCTTCACGTCTGTGTCTGTAGGTCTGAAGTCAGTCTCTCATAGGCAGCGTACAGGTAAGCCTTAACCTTTTTTCATCCATTCAGTAACCCTATGTCTTTTGATTGGAGCATTTAATCTGTTTATATTGAAACTGATAGGTATATAGTAATTGCCATTTTTTAAACTGTTTCTGGTTATGTTTTTTTTTTTTTAATTTCATAGTTCTTTTGCTTTCTTTCTTTGTAATTAGATGACATTCTTTGATGCTATGCTTGGATTAAACTTTTTCCTTTCATAATTTTCTTTCTTCGAGTTATGGTCTTTTCTACGTAAAGAAGTTCCTTTAAGATTCCTTGTGAGGCCACTTCAGTGGTGATATACTCCTCTGACTTCTGGTGGCCTGGACAACTCTTTATATTTCCCCCAATTCTGAATGATAGCCTTGCTGAGTATTCTTGGTTGTAGATTTTTTTTTTCTTCTCACTACTTTGAATATATTATGCCTCTCCCTTCTGGCAAAGTTCCTGCTGAAAACTCAGCTTATAGCCTCAACTTTCCTTATACATAACTAGTTGCCTTTCTCTTGCTGCTTCTAATAAATAGACTCTCTTTAAGTTTTTGACGTTTGGATGATTTCCATTACCCTGTCTTCCAGATCATGCACCTGTTCTCCTGCATCCTTTAATCTGCTGTTGATTCTCTCTCGTGCGTTTTTCAGCTCATTTATTTTATGCTTCAGCTTTGATTGGTTCTTTTTTATATTTCCTGCTTCTTGAAATTCTAAGTTCACCCACTCCTCTCTCAGATCCGTTGAGCATCTTTATGACCATTACTTTGAATTCTTTATCAGGCAGATTGCTTCTGTTTCATGTAGTCTGCCTCTGGATTTGTTTCTGTGTATTAGGTAGGCCAGCTACATCTCCTGGTCTTAAAAGTAGTGGCCTGTGTGGAAGGCATCCTGGGAGGCCCAGGAATGCAGTCTGCAGTCCCCCCTCCTCACCAGAACCAGTCACTCCAGGGGTGTCCTCTGTGTGGACTGTGTGCACTCTGCTGTCGTGACTGGCCAAGACTTCTGTGGGTGTGCTGGTGGGCAGGGCTAGCAGCGCTAGCAAGATACAGACAGACGGAGTGTCAGAGCTGGCTCCTAGCGGCATTTACATTCATACACAAATTTCCCCCAGATCCCTGCTCTCCCAGCACTTGCCCTAAAAAAGTAAGTCTCCCTCACACATAACCCGGACACTTTCCAAACTGCCACTTCTGTGCCAGGTCTCAGACCAAGTGATAAAAAGTACTG
This sequence comes from Mellivora capensis, assembly GCA_004024625.1. Taxonomy (NCBI): domain Eukaryota; kingdom Metazoa; phylum Chordata; class Mammalia; order Carnivora; family Mustelidae; genus Mellivora; species Mellivora capensis. The sequence continues at coordinate 57,784 of PISX010003527.1, forward strand.
GCCCTTTAAGAGCAGAATCTCAGGTCCCTAGAGCCTTCTGGCCCCTGCCGCGCTGATTTTCAAAGCCAGAGGTTTTGGGGACTCATCTACCCATGCAAATCCCCAGGTTGGGGTGCCCACTGTGGGGCTTGATCCCCTCGATCCTCATGGAGGACTTCCACGCTCCCAGGTGATCTAGATCACCGTGCCAGGGATTTGGTTCCTGACCCTGCCCCTCCTTCCCTTCTCTGTGTGGCCTTCTTTAGATCTTTAGCTGTGGGAGAGAGAAGTTTTGTTAGTCTCCAGGTCATTTCAGAGTGAGTCTCACTATATTTAGTTGCATATTTGATGTGTCCATGGGAAGTGAGCTCAGGATCCTCCCACTCTGCCATTTCCCATGCTTCTCCTGTAAATGCTACTTTAAATCAAAATACCGTGCACTGTGAAAACTCCCAGACAGTTTTGGCAGCTGTGGAACCTGCAATTCCTACTTAATCACTCTCGAGGTTTTTCCTTTAACTTCTCCTTGGGGGATGGATCACATTAAGGATAGATGTGATGATGGCCCCGGCATATATTTTATATGGGTTTCTCTCTTTTTATTCAAGTACAGTTAACACACAGTGTTAGATTAGTTGCAAGTGTACAATATAGTGATTCCGTAATTCTCTACACTTCTCAGTGCTCATCCCCTTTATTTCACCCATTCCCCCCCCCCCACCTCCCCTCTGGCAACCACCAGTTCTCTGTATTTAGGAGTCTGGTTTTTTGATTGTCTCTTTTTCCTTTGTTTGTTTCTGAAATTCTACATATGAGTGAGATCACTTCATACTTGTCTTTCTCTCCCTGACTGACTTCACTTAGCATTATACCCTCTGGGTCCATCCATGTTGTTGTAAGTGGCAAGAGCCCATTCTGTTTTTACAGCTGAGTAGCAGTCCACTGTGTGTGTAGTCCACACCTCCTGCATGCATTCGTCTATGGGTGGACACGGGTTTGCTTCTATAGTTTGGGTATTGTAAATAATGCTGCACTTTCCACGGGGGTGCATATCTCTTTACAAATTAGTGTTTTGTTTTCTTTGCATAAATACCCCAAACCGAGATTACTGGATTGTAAGGTAATTCTATTTTTAATTTTTGAGGAACCCCCATACTGTTTTCCACAGTGGCATCACCAGTTTGCTTTCCCACCCACAGGGCACAAGGGTTCCTTTTTCTCCACATCCTCATCAACACTTGTTATTCCTTGTGTGTTTAATTTTAGCCATTCTGACAGGTGGGAGGTGGTAGCTCCTTGTGGTTTTGATTTGCATTTCCCTGATGATGAGTGATTTTGAGCATCTTTTCATGTGTCTCTTGGCCACCTGTGTGTCTTCTTTGGAGAAACTGGGGTTTTTTTTGGTATTGAATTGTGTAAGTTCTTTATCTATTTTGCAAATATACATATCAGATATATCGTTTGCAAATATCTTCTCCGATTCAGTAGGTTGCCTCTTTGTTTTGTTGATGGTTTCCTTTACTCGGCAGAAGCGTTTTATCTTGGGTGTAGCGCCAAGTTTAATTTTGCTTTTGTTTCCCTTTCCAGAGGAGACATATGTTAAAAAATGTTTCTGTGAGTGATATGCAAGAAGTTATTGCCTGTGTTTTCTTCTAGAACTTGCATGGTTTCGGGTCTCACATCTAGGTCCTTAGTCATTTTGAGTTTATTTCTGTGCACGGTGTAAAAAAGGCAGCCAGTTTTATTCTTCTGAATGTAGCTGTCCAGTTTCCCCAACAGTGTTTAAGTTAGACTATGTTTACTTGATTGTATATTCTTGCTTCCTTTGTCATAGATTAATTGCCCATAGAAGAAAAGGTTTATATCTGGACTGATTCTGTTTTATTGATCTACATGTGATCACAGCTGCCTGGGTAATACTGTTGCGATTACTACAGTTTTGTATCTTGACAACTGGGACTGTGATGCCTCCCACTTCGTTCTTCTTTTTCAAGATTGCTTTGGCTCCTCGGGGTCTTGTGGTTCCATACAAATTTTAGGATTATTTGCTGTAGTTCTGTGGACAGTGTTGGTATTTTGATAGAGGCTGAATTAAATCTGTGGATCGCTTTGGGTAGTGTGAACATTTTCACAATATTGTGAAATATTGTGATCCATAAACACGGACTGTCTTTCCACGTGTTTGTCATCTGCAGGTTCTTTCTTAAGAGTTTCATAGTTTTCAGACTACAAGTCTTTAACTTCCATGGCTAAGTTTATCCCTTAGGTATTTAACTCTTTTTGGTGCAGTTGAAAATGGGCTTGTTTCCTTAATGTTTCTTCCTGCTACTTCATTATTAATGTATAGAAATGCAACAGATTTCGATATATTAACCTTGTATCCTGTGACTTTACTCAGTTCTAGTAGTTTCTTGGTGGAGTCTTCAGTGTTTTTTATATATAGTGTCATGTCATTTGCAAATAGAAGTTTTACTTCTTTCTTCCCGTTTGGATACCTTTTAGTTCTTTTTGTGTCTGATTACTGTGGCTAGGACTTACAGTGCTGTGTTGAATAAAAGTGGTGAGAGTGGACATCCTTGACTTGTTCCTGATCTCAGAGGGAAAGCTGTTTCTCACCATTGAATGTGGGGTTTTTCATATATGGCCTTTATGATGTTGAGGTATGTTCCCTCTAAACCTTTGGTGAGAGTTTTTATCATAAATGGATGTTGTGCTTTAGCCAATGCTTTTTCTGCATCAATTGATATGATCATATGGTTACTTTCTCTTACTGATGTGATGTATCACGATGATTGATTTGCAAGTATCAAACCACCCTTTTATCCCAAGAATAAAAACCACTTGTTCATGGTGAATGATCTTTTTAGTGTACTATTGAATTAGGTTTGCTAATATTTTGTTGAGGATTTTGCATCTGTGTTCATCAGAGATGCTGGCCCACGGTCTTCTTTTTCTTGTAGTGTCTTTATTTGGTTTTGGTTTCAGGACAGTGCTGGACTTGTAAAATAAATTTAGAAGCTTTCCTTCCTCTTCTATTTTGGATTAGTTTGAAAATAATAGGTCTTAACTCTTCTTTAAATGTTTGGTAGAACTCACCTGTGAAGCCATCTGGTCCTGGACTTTTGTTTGTTGGAAGTTTTTTTAGTACTTGATTTTATTTCTTTGTAATCAGTCTGTTCAAATTTTCTGTCTCTTCCTAATTCACTTTGGGAAAGTGATATGTTTCTAGGAATTCATCCATTTCTTCTAGGTTGTCCAATTTGTTAGCACATCATTCTTCATAGTATTCCCTTGTACTCTTGTATTTCTGTGGTATTGCTTCTCCTTCATTTCCGACTTAATATTTTTTTGAGTCCTCCTTCTTTGATGAGGTTAGTTAAAGGCTTATCTTTGTTGTTGTGATTTCAAGGAAACAGTTCCTGGTTTCACTGATCTATCCCATTGTGGTTATTTTTGGTCTCTATTTCGTTTATTTCTGCTCTCATCTTTATTATTTCCTTCTTTCTACTGGCTTTGGGCTTTGTTCTTTTTCTAGCTCTTCTAGGTTTAAGACTAAGTTGCTTGAGATTCTTCCTGCCCCTTGAGGTAGGCCTCTATCGCTGTCATATTCCCTCTTAGAATAGTTTTGCTCCGGAGCGCCTGGGTGGCTCAGTGGTTAAGCCTCTCTGCCTTTGGCTCAGGTCATGATCTCGGGGTACTGGGATCAAGTCCCGCATCGGGCTCTCTGCTAGGCAGGAAGCCTGCTTCCTCCTCTCTCTCTGCCTACTTGTGATCTCTCTCTGTCAAATAAATAAAATCTTTAAAAAAAAAAAAAAAAAAAAACCCAAAGATTTTGGACCATTATGTTTTCAGATTAGGATTTAAAACAACTATTATAACAATCAGGTAAGGAAATGAGGTAAAGGAAAATATATTCATAATGAATGAAAAATAGCAAATATAGGAATTCTTTTTTAATGAAATGGAAATAATAAAACAAAAAAACTCTAAAATGAAAAAAGATTGTGGATGGTCTTCACAGAACAGAGATGACAGTGAAAAAGGTAAAAAGGTAGTAGGTAGGTGAAAGGTAAAATTTAGTCCGTGAACTTGAAGATAAACCAATAGAATTTATCCAGTCTAAACAACAAAAATGTTTTTAAGGAGCACAGAATGTCAGACAGTCTAAGATGGGTATGATAGGACTCTGAGAAGAGAATGAGGCAGATAAAATATTGTAATAAAGGTCAAATTTTTCACCAGTGTGATGAAGACAAGTTTATAATTTTGAGATGCTCAGTGAACACCAACCAGGACAAATAGAAGGCCTAGTCCTACCACAGTCAAATTACTGACCACCGAATTAAAGAGCAGATCTTGACAGCATGAAATGAAACACAGTGCACAGGGTAACGATTTGTTTTATGATTGACTTTTCATCAGAAACTACCGAAGTCAGAAAACAGTGGAACAAGATCTTTAGAAACTCTTAGAGGGGAAGAACAGACTTCTGTCAAACCAGAATATTCTCTAAGAATGAAAATGAACTAAAGATATTTTCAGGTAGAGAAAAAGAGTTCATCACCAGAAAACCTCCACTGCAAAAGATAAAACACCTATGAAATCTCGGAGGAAGTGGGTCTTTTCAGGGGTTTTATATTTTATATACAACAGTACGACATGAAATAATCTAGGAATAACTAAGGATGTTTACTGTATGCCTGCAGCAACGACTGAAGTACAGCTTTTATAAAATAGACCGGGGCACCTGGGTGGCCATTTAATCCATGACCAGTGGATTAAAGCCTCTGCCTTCAGCTCAGGTCATGATCCCAGGGTCCTGGGATCGAGCCCCGCATCAGGCTCTCTGCTCCTCAGAGAGCCTGCTTCCTCCTCTCTGCCTACTTGTGATCTCTGTCAAATAAAATCTTTTTAAAAAATTTTTCCTTTATAAAATAGAAAGATTAAGTTAAAATTCCCAAAATAAAAGCACAATGAATGTATTTTTTTTTTAAAGATTTTATTTATTTATTTGACAGAGAAAGACACAGCGAGAGAGGGAACACAAGCAGGGGGAGTGAGAGGGAGAAGCAGGTTTCCTGCCAAGCAGGGAACCCGATGCGGGGCTCGAACCCAGGACCCTAGGATCATGACCTGACCCGAAGGCAGACGCTTAACGACTGAGCCACCCAGGTGCCCCTGAATGTATTTTTTAAAAAAAATTTTTTTGAAGGACAAGAACCTTAGGAGGAACAACAACAACAGGGCAAATGACAGCAAAATGGTAAACCCAAACTAAATGCTATTGCTGATTGCACAAGACATGCTAGTGGAGTAAACAGTACAATTAAAATGCAGAAATTGGGGTGCCTGGGTGGCTCAGTGGGTTAAAGCCTCTGCCTTCGGCTCAGGTCATGATCTCAGCGTCCTGGGATCGAGCCCCACATCTGGCTCTTGCTCAGCGGGGAGCCTGCTTCCCCCACCTCTTTCTGCCTCTCTGCCCACTTGTGATCTCTGTCAAATAAATAAATAAAATCTTTTTTTAAAAATGCAGAAATTACCAGAACTAAAAACAGACCCAACTAACTATATCTTAAGATGTCTGGTATTTCTTTGACATCCCTCCCTGGGCCTGGACTCAGTGACTCACTTATAACCGAACTGGCAGAAGTGATGGTGTTGGACTTCTGATGCTAGTTCAGAAAAGGGAAGCCCTTCCTGCCTCGCTCTCTCTTGGATGCTGTTTCTGGAGAAAGGCAGCTGTCCTATCCCGTGGACAGTCCTGCAGCGCTCTGGACAGGCCCAGGTGAAGGGAAACGGAGGCCTCCCATCAATCACCAGGACCAAATGGCCATTGTGGAGTGAGCCATCTTTGTAAGAACATTCTCCCCTGAAGATGGCTGGAGCCCGGCCAACATCTTGACCCATGAAAGACCCCAAGCCAGAACTACTCATCTAAACTCTTGCAAAAGGGGCGCCTGGGTGGCTCAGTAGGTTGAACCTCTGCCTTCAGCTCAGGTCATGATCTCGGGATCCTGGGATCGAGCCCCACATCGGGCTCTCTGCTCAGGGGGGAGCCTGCTTCCCCCCCTCTCTCTGCCTGCTTGTAATCTTTCTCTGTCAAATAAATAAATAAAATCTTTAAAAAAATAAACTCGCTAAATTCCAACACACCAATGCACTGAGCCACAGAAACTGTGAGATAATAACTTTAGCATTTTAAGCCACTAAACTGCTTAGAGTAATGTGTAATAGAATAGGGAACACATACATGCACCTGTAAGAGGCATCCTTTTTATTTTCATTGATATAAATTTTTAAAGATTTTATTTATTTATTGGAGAGAGTGCGGAAGCCATCACAGAGGGAGAGGGAGAAGCAAACTCACCACTGAGCAGGGAGCCTGATATGGGGCTCGATCCCAGGACCCTGAGCTCATGACCTGAGCCTAATGCAGGCACTTAACTGACTAAGTCACCCAGGTGCCCTAGTTGATTTTTATTTTTTAACGTTTTTATTTAAATTCCACTTAACATGCAATGTAGTATTAGTTTCAGGTGCACAACGGAGGGATTCAGCACCTCCATACATCACTCTGCTCATCACAAGTGCACCCCTTAATCCCCCCAGCCCTCCCACCACCCACCCCTCTTCTAGTACCCATTCGTCTGTTCTCTGTAGCTAAGAGTCCGTTTCCTGGTTTGAAGAGACATACTTGAAATACAAAGACACAGGCTGAAAAGAAATAATCAAAAAAAGATACACCATGCAAACAGTAAACCTAAGAAGTCTGGAAGAGGCAAACGATTAGAGCAGCCATTTCACCAAAAAAAAAAAGATACACGATGGCCAACAAGCATGTGACCAGATACTCAACATTATGAGTCATTAGAAAAATGCACATTGAAACCCCAATGCGATACCACTGCACACCTATTAAATGCCTAAAATTGAAGTGACTGACCATACCAAGTGTTGACAAGGATGTGGAATGACCAGAAGTACCAGACACTGCTGGTGGAAACGGAAAAATATCACTTTGCCAAGCAGCCATTTCTTACAAAGTTAACCCCATAACTCCCCTAGGATTCCAGCATGCCCCTCCTCGGCGTTTACCCAGCGCAGAGATTTGTACACAAATGCCACAGCAGCTTAACTTGTAACAGACAAACCTACCTCCTGGGCAATAAAAATATTCCTAAGGCATCCTCTCCAGCATGGAGAAAGCTCAGAATTATGGTCAATGAAAGAAGCCTCATCCACTACCAAAAACACATACACTGTGAGGATTCATTGCTATAAAACTCCAGAAAATGTGAACTAAACTCATCTCTAAGCAGAAAAAGCAGTCACTGGGTTGCGTGGGGGAAGATGGGACTATTACAAAAGGCCACTGAGGAAACTTGCAGGGCAGGGGTATGTTGGCTCTCTCGACTGTGTTGACAGCATTATGGGAGTACACAGATGTCAAAACTTGGACTGGGCCCTCTGTAAGTGCATTTACATAAATGGAAATGAATCAAGTATTTTTAGAAGCAAGTAGTAGCGGCCTCTCAGAATGCAAGTGGTAAGAACGAAGGGAGGTGTATAGGCCGGCTGGTCTAGGTGTCAGCCCTGTTCCTGCCGTCAGCCGCTCATCAGCCGAGACACACTGGGTAAGTGGCTCCATGTCTCCAATTACCAAGTGATAGATTTGTAAGGTCGCCTAGAGCTCCCTATTGGAGAGTACTTCGGCGTCTGTAGGCACGAAGGCTGATTTCTGTTCTCCTTTGTTGTAGATTTCCAACGCACACAGTCAGCAGATGGACGACCTCTTTGATATCCTCATCAAGAGTGGAGGTAGGTCACAAATCACATCAGACCCCGTCCAAGTAGCCTTTTATGACAGTTTTCTGAACGTTTTCCTGTAGAGCTCATGACCTATCTTGGAGTAGGGAGAAATGTATTCTAATTCCAGCCAGGTTTACTGTTTTCAATTAGGACATTAAAACAGTAACATCGTGTTAGATTTTATCCATAGATCTATGCCGGCTGAGAACAGACCGTCTCAAAGCAGCCACGTAGAGCCCCATTTAAATTCCACGTTGAAAAACTTCGAAACCTGTCCCCTATGTAGATGACTGGGAGGGGACGAGAGCACTCTGCTGTGCACACGAGCCTCGTAACAACCGCGTCACGTCGCACGGGCCCTTCGTATCTTGAAAATTTAAAGGCAATTTTAAAGCACCTTCTACGTATAATTGGAAATCTTGGACTTTATAACGTATCATCTGAGGAAGGGATAAAGGCATTAACCACACAGACTCACATTCACAAAGTCAAGGCCGCCTCTGCCTCAGCAAAGGTAGCTTTCAAAATAAGCATAAAAAATCCGTATTTCAAAGTTGAAAACACTGTTTCAGAATAAAGGATTCTTACATCACCTTGATGAAAGGAGTTTTATTCTGCTTTCTAAACAGTGGTCAAAATTTCTCCGTTCACAGCAGGTACTGTTTGGTTTTGAAGACAAGAAATTCTCGATGTTTAACTATAGCTCTACATGAGATTTTTTTTTTCCTAAGAACTACATTGGCCTCACAACATAACTTGTGATATATTTATGCTCTGGAAATAGAAGAAATAACCGTTTCATGGCCTGATCTTAAGGGTGTTTTTTTTTTTAATGCATTTTTCCAAAGACTTTCTAAATGATTAAAAGGAGTAATTTTTACAGCCCAGACTTAGAAATTAAAACGTGATGATGTCATCAAATGAGTTATTTTCTACAAGGACTTTTTTTTTTTTTAATGGCAAAGTATCCAGTGAGGACATTATCTTACTGTGAATGAACGCCGGTGAGAATGAAAATAGAAGTGTCACGAATTGATTCTGAGGCAGGTCACCTAGCACGGTCGGCTTTCAGGACGGCTCTAGAGCTGACCGCGGGAAGTGACACACAACAGGACGCACGCAGGACGCACGCAGGGAGTCAGCACGAGTCCACACGGCCGACGACTCACACGAAGGAGAGGGCGTGTAAGCTCCTTCACATCCTGCGTCCCAGTCAGAGTTCCCACAGCTCTTAGCAAATCCATTTCTCCTCCCGTGTTTGCATAGAAGCGAAACCAGGTACCCACCAGAAAGTAAAGAAGAAACTTTATTCAAATACGTGTATCTAAATGAAAGCTGGTATCCAGGGCAGATGGTGGCTCATTCCCTTTCCACCCGGTCCCGCAAGAACGCATCATTAGTGCTCCCTAAGACATCTGCCAGAGCGTCAAGATTTTAGGTAAACTCAGAAAACAAGCAAACAGGTCAGAAAAATAAGGTTAAGAAGGTCAAAGGAGCTGTGTGTTAGCTTCAATTTGGGAGGAAAACAGGACAGCATCGTGTCTGTAGAACTTCCTGCAGCACGTATATGGCTGATGGGGCACGTGGTTCGGCTGTCACGAGAACAGAAAAGAGGCCGTAATGAGATCTGCCGCGGCCTCTGAATGCACTTCACGTCTGCACAGACGCGACACCCACTTGGGCTTTAAGGGTGGCGACCACAGTGATGGCAGATCCACGGTTCCCTTCCTGAGGCCTGAAATAACGGAGCACAAGGACCCAGAGGTCAAATAATCGAATAAAACCACTGACTCCTGCTTAGTGGCGTGTAACTGCATGTGATGCTTATCACGCTTACTAAAAAGGAGAGAAAGCGTATCACAATGTTATAAATTTCAAAATCTGTTCAACTCCAATGAGCCGCCATCCGCTAGGTCAGCAAGGGCCACAGCTGACGAGTAGCACTGCCGTCCTCCTACCCCCACGGTGGACGGTGTCTGAGTCCTTGCCCAGTAGTAAAACAACTCTCCTGGTACTTGACAGAAATGTTTAAAGAGTACTGAATCGTTACTTACTGATCCCTTCCATTGTTTTGCACAGAGATCTCCCTCCCTATAAAAGAAGAGCCATCGCCTATCTCCAAAATGAGACCAGTGACAGCCAGCATCACCACCATGCCGGTCAACACAGTGGTGTCCCGGCCACCACCCCAAGTCCAGATGGCACCACCCATCTCCTTAGAACCCATGAGCAGTTTGTCCGCCAGCTTAGAGAACCAGCTAGAAGCTTTCTTAGATGGAACTTTACCTTCGGCCAACGAAATCGCTCCACTGCCGAGCAGCAGTGAGGACAGAGAGCCCTTCTCTCTGATCGAGGACCTCCAGAACGATCTGCTGAGTCACGCGAGTGTGCTGGACCACTCACACTCCCCCATGGAGACTTCCGAGGCCCAGTTTGCCGCCAGCACCCCTTGTCTGTCACTGGACCTTTCGGACTCGAACTTGGACAACATGGAGTGGCTGGACATCACCATGCCTAACACGTCAGGACTCACTCCCCTCAGCACGACCACCCCCAGCATGTTCTCCGCGGACTTTCTAGATCCACAGGACCTGCCGTTGCCGTGGGACTAACATCGCTGATTTCTCGTTCGAGCCTATGTCGTTTCAGAAGATGAAGATCATTCTCCAAGGTCAGTTTTTAGAGACAGATTCAGAGTTGCGCTGTTGCAATTACAATATGTTGTCATGGGAAGAACGGATAGATGGTCACAGCCTGGAAACCGAGTGTGAACACATTTCACGGCGCCCAGCAGTGAATTTCTCCAACTTAGCACAGGGCCTTCTGAAAAATCACTGGTCACGGAAGACCCACCTGTTTTTCCAGACTTCGGCAGAGAACGAATAAAGACATCCAGAAGAGGGACGTGTGCAGGAGAGCAACACGAGGATTCTCTGACCGTCCATGAACTACATTTACGCCTCTGCGGTCACCTTCAGACCCGACGCTCAAGGCTGACAGCTCCCCTCCCGCCAGAGGACAGCGGCCCCTGCATGCGGTCCGCCCCAGCCGTGAGCGGAGCCGGGCTGCGGGCGGCAGAGGCCGGGGAGGGCGCCCGCCCGATCCTAGACAGCGGCCGCTGCGGACTTCTGCTTCCGTTCGGAAACCAACATCGTTTATCTGTGTCGTAGTCTTGTGATTTGGCGAATCTTACCGTAGCTTCCCGGTTTCAGTTTCAGTGGGAGATCTCTCACCGTCACCAGACGACGGCTCCAAAACACTGTCCTGCACCATCCACTGTACAAAGTCCTCGCATACGGAGAACACTGAAGACTCGATTAGCAGCCCTCGGGGTCCAGTAGGTGGGAGTTAATGTGTATATGAGACGTTTGTGTGGACACCCTGACATTGTGATTTGTACGGCCTACGTTGGGGTAAGGAATTGGTAGCCAGCGCCCCTGCTTGTTTTAATAACTCGACTGTTTCTAGAGTCCCTGAGCCATGTGTATTTCCGTATTTAAAGAAATGCTGACTGATTTCAGGTAACCAGACCCATCTCACAGAACCAAGGAAGGCTTCAGTGTAAAATATCCTTCTGAGCTGTTGAGTTGCAAAGAGAGGGCCAAGGAGAAGTGTGCGGGGAGCCCCGAATGTTCCCGCGGGGGTTCCGGGGGGGGATCTGGGCAGGCTGGCCGCAGGGCCCAGCTCTGGCCGCCTCTTCTCTGCCGTTTTCCCTGACGGGCATTCTTCAGGCTCGCAACTGGATGTCATACCCGAGCTCTCACTAGGTTATCCAGCCGAAGAGGGAAAAACTGGAGGTTCTACTAGTCCTTGTTTTATATAGAGAAGAAGTTATCACCCATTTGCTGAGTAGTTTCTTAAGAATTTTCTAAAATGCCAACTATCACAGGACTTCCAGAGTTATCTCAAGCTAGTCATTTAAGGTTAGGACAAAATGTAAATAACTTTTCTGAAAAAAAAAAACAAAAAAAACAAAAAACAAAAAATACCCTGAAATCTACCAAAAAAAGTGTGAAGGTGTTTGTTGAATCATCTTACCATGCTCTGCACCTCACGTTCTGTAAACCCAAGGGCCAGGTTGCTTTCTCTGTGTCCTTAGATGGTGATGTCCCCACGGTGACATGCCCGAGCCAACCGGACCCACTGCTTGGAGAGAATCCGGGCATCGCGGCTGGATCTGCGCTTTGCCTGAGCGCCGATTTGATTTCGGTTTGTAGATCCTCCACGGGAGGAAAGTTTGCTTTTCCAGGATGCGGCCGGAACACGGGAGCCCTCCGTTAACTGGCACTTCCCAACTTGAGAGACGGCTGGAGCCTTCAGAGCAGAAACGGTTATGCTTGGTGTGGTCTGGGAGCAGTTTCAATGCTCAGAAACTGGGAATCCAGCGCCTGGAGTCCAGTAGTCTGGTTCAGCAGGACGCCGCCATGGGAGCAAGCCCAAGAGAGTGGCACCCCGGGGGATGCACGGCCCCAGTGCATGCCTTCCAGAAGGGCCTGTGTCCGGGACGGGCTGCCTCCTCGGGCAGGTACTTGTCTGGGGCTCGTCCCGGCCGTGGGTTTTGTCTGAGGCTCACCTGCTCCGCACGTGGACTCGGCATCGCTCTCCCTCAGATTTCAGTGGCTCCTCAAGGGGGCCCCAGGTGCCAGTGGGGCTGTGGGGGCAAGTGACCAGCTAGCGCGGGGGACTCTCCTGGCCTTGCTCTTTCCACCATCTTGAGTGGTGCCCGAGATGCTTTCCCAGCCCTCAGCTCTCCCGTTGCTTTTTCAAAGTGAGGCCGGAAACATGCCGCAGGAAGGGTGCTCTCCAGAGACCCACTCGGGCGCAGACAACGCCGTCCCACCAGCCTGCTTGCTTTGCACTAGGAATTACTTCACGCGTGCGTCCGAACCCTTACGTACGGGGCTTCCTCAACAGGGAAGGCGAGGAGCCTCCCGACCCGATCCCCGCCAGCCCCGCTCGCACCATTCCGCCAGGCCCCTCCTCTCCTGGCGTGGGCGGCCGGCCGGGCAGGGGTGAGACGTGTGCGGCAGGTGACGTGACCAAAGACCGTGCTGTCCTCTGTGCCCCTCTGACCTGACTCGCTGCACACAGGGTAAGGACTGTCTGCGTTGTCACGGCCACCAAAGCACAGGGCAGGGCCGCCAGGACGCGCTCGTGTGGTGTAGACATAGGGGTGTGGCCCGTCGTCTTGCACAACGTCCCACTGCCAAGGAAACAACCGGCTCCTGGACATGCGTGCTCTCCCATCCAGTCTGACCTCCCCGAATATTCCGGAAAGACCGTCGCATGGAGCTTGCCTCTCCAGGGTACCAGCTCCTGTCCTCTGGGCCAGGAGGAAGGGCAAGTCACCCCAGAGCTTCCCAGGGCTCTGTGGGTCTAGGGGCCGGGCCCACCGTGTACATTTCAGCAGCGCGCGTCCAGGGAGCCCCTCCGGGCATGCTGCTGGGGGTTCACGTGCTAGCGTTCTTCCAGAATTGTGCAATCTACTGTACAGTACTTGCCACATATTTGTACATAGGTATATTCTCAATTCGTGGGATTTCTTGCTCAGATACTCTGTGTTTTATAGGACTATTTTTATAATACTAGAGAGATCTTATTTAAGTTTCCTTTTTAAAAACCCGGTTCTGTGATCCGTGTAACTGACACTTTAGGAAGTGCGATTTCAGAAGGCAGTCTGCGGCGGCCCCCGGGCTGCTGCCCACTGAAAGCAAAGTCATGGTCATCTGATAGCGCCCCGGAACTGTGCGGTCAGCAGCCCCAAGTGATGGGTCGGCAGCCTGTCCCCCCTCTGCTCACCAGAATGGACTCGGGCTTCCTCTACCCTCCCCCCGCCCCCGATCATTCCAGGCCACCCCACTTTCTTCAGCGCCCGTTCACAATTCCCAGGCTGAAACCAGCCGCAGCAGCTGGCCCAGCAACTGTCCCCACAAGCGATGGGACAGTCCCTCTCCTGTCCACAAACAGGCGGGGCCAAGAGAAGTGCAAGGCGAAGGCCCTCTGGCCGGCACAGCCCCCGAAACCCCTTCAGGCTCTTGCCGGCAGTCACTTGAGAGGGGCAGCCCGTTTCTCCAGGTCCACACGCAGCCCTCCCTGTTTGTCACCCCTCTCCGCACACATGCGTCTCCCCGAGCCCCGGCAACACAGCAGAACACCGCACTGTCCACTGCCCTGGAGGCCACGGAATGAGCCCAGGGGATCCAAGCGCGTTAACTGGAAGGGCTGCTCCATCGGGGAGCAGAGCTGAGCAGGGCAGGTCTGTGTGTTTGCAGAGCCTCCTACCGCGTCCCGGCTCACCCGCCATGCGCTGCGGTCACAACTGGAAAGTAACGAGACGTGGCCATTCTTCGCCCTGTCTCCAGCCCCGCTCCCGTGCACGCCTGTCCCGGACACCTGTTCTCTTGGTGAAGTGACTCTGTCTGCAGGACCACCGGGAGGCCGCGCGGGCCCCCACCCCCCTGCTCCCTCTTCCTTGCCGAGTCCGGGGAGCGCCGGTGGCCCCGCAGAGCCTCTCTCCCTGCGATCTCTCGGGTGCGAGGCCAGGACGGCCCAGAGCAGCACGTGTTTACACAAGAGCGCTTCCCCCCCCCCCCCGCCCCGCCGCACCAACACCTCGCTCTGCGAGTCGTGGCTGGGCAGTGTCACCGCTCCCTGACAACAGGATGGCCATCTCAGACCAAAGGTGCTCTCTGGAATCAGAATAGGTCCTTGGCGATAATCCACACAGCTTGTCGTGTTCAAAAGAGCTTTGTGCCAACCACTAAGACAAAGCTTTAACCAAATGCATAGAATCACCGAGACCCGTTCACCATTACCTCTCGACGTTATGCTGTAAGTTAACTGGCTGACCGGGGAGGAGGAGGGAGCGTTGAGGAAAGGGTTTAGTATCTACCAAAAGTACTTAACCTCAAGTAACCAACAGTAATGCAAACTTGCTTTAAAGGAACCAAAGGCATTGCCAAGTATTTGCCAAAAGAAGGCACTTTTTATTTAAAATTTGAGACTAACGATATCTCAACAGTCAGTCCCAAAAAGGTATTATCCATTTAAGGTTATAATTTTCACAAAGATGTAGATATTTCTCTATTGTTTTCATGTAAAATAGTATAGATTTGTTTTGTTGGTTTAAGAATAATACATATTTAGTGGTAATACAGTTTCTTCCTAAGTGCAGGTTACTTTCCTTTTTTCTTGCTTGCAGTCGAAACACAGCGTGATAGGTGTTTCCCTTCTTATTTTCATGGTCACGTTACGTCTTAGCATCTCACTTTGTGAAAACAAGGAGAAAGATACCAACCTACAGAGCCCCGCTTACTAAAGCACTAGCTTAATGAAAAAAAAAATTACGGCAATCGGGGGGTCCATTCATGTATTGCCTTTATGTTGTTTTTTAAAAGAAAACCATGATGCCTTTGTATTTGCTGTTTGCACCCCTGAAATCAATTCCGTATCATGTTTGGATGCCATACATTTGCACATGTACTGTACATAGTAACGCATACTGTATTTTTATATGTGTGCACATTTCTCATCAGATCTTTTGTACATAGTGGCAGTATTGTATCCGGTCGGGAAACGTTTGATATCTCAGCAATTTTGCATTTTTGTGTCTCAAATAAAAAACATTTTGATGTACTACGGTTCTTGCTGTGCAGGGGGCAGGCCACACCCTATGGGCCGGGCGGGCCACCGCAGAGCTGGGTGCGGGCAGGGGTTTCGGAGGAGACTCACCTTCGGAACATGCCCCACAGCAGCTGGCCACGCACAAGACCAGTAGCCTCACCGAGGCGAGCTCTGTGGCTCACACATCCAGGGGGCCAGCCTCCCCCAAGCCCAGGAACGGGGGATACAAAGGGGAAGCCGGGACTGGCTGAACTTGAATATGACAAGATTGACACCAAAGTCATGTTCGTTCTCCTACGCGGGTAAGGGAGCCCTGAAGGGAGCATGATGGAGCGTGGCGAGCACGGCCGTGCAGGGGGAAGCACGCACGCTTTGGTAGCATTGGAGCCACCAACAAAGTTCCCCAGACGCCCAGAGAGTCCTTCAATGGAACCAGGTTTCAAAAAACTGTATGAGGTGTTTTTATTGACCATACAAATGGTCTTTAGAATTGGGTCTTCTTTTCCTAAAATGGCATTTAATTTTCGATGTAGAAAAGTGGAAGCCCATGGTGAAGATACGGTTTTGAGGGAAACCGCATTCTATTTTCCTCCTCGATCCGGTGAAACAATGGCCACAAGTAAACCAGGTTGGCAGCCGGGGCTTTCGTGTCACTCTCTGTGTCACCCACAGACAGGGAGAAAAGAAAGATCACGAGTTACCTAAGTACAGCCCCAGGGTCGGGATCTGTGACGCTGAGGGACCAAGACAGCAGCTTCAGCACACCTGTGGGTCCGTGATGTTCCCAAGGGCCTAAAATGTGTCCTCACATCACACATCACCAGCCAGTGTCCCCACCCCAGCGGGGAGAGAACGCTGTCAGAGGGAGAAGGGCAGGTGCCCCGCCTCGGAGGAGAGGCCGCGCTCAGAGCAGGGGGCTCTAGGGAAGGTGCGCGGCCCACATGGCACGTGCACACAGAGAGGACGTTCCGGGCAGAACAGGCTGGGCATGCTGGGGTTCAGCTGTGGGACCCCCTTCACGCACAAAGTCTGCGAAACCAGATGTGCACGGTAGGCAAGAGCCGGGCATGCAAGGATCCCCCCCGGAGGGGCCTCAGAGTCACCTGTCAAGAATTCTGTTACCTTTGGGCAACACCAAGCCCTGGAAAGCTTTTCAGACACTGGCCACAGGCATCATCCCGCATCTTCGCAGCCCCTGCTGCACACTGGCTCTAGAACCCAGGTGACTTTCCCGCCGCTGTAAACGCAGACACGCCCACACGCTCAGGGATGGGAAATGAACAAGAGCCCGCCCGCCGGGCAGTCACACGCCGGCACCGAACCGCGGCAGACCGACTCCAGCACAGATGGGAACCACACGTCCCCGACCAGTTCACGTGGCCACACGGTGCTCTCGGAGGTGTCTCGTCCCCTCATGACCCTTCCCTCCCCCTCCTTCCACAAACAGCTTGGCTTCCGCTAAGTCTGACAGCCGTGCATCTGAACCTGCTCTAACTTCCGAAAGAAACATCTTGAAACTCTGCCCGTCTTCTCCGCTAGTGTCTGTGGCAAGTTACTAAGATTAAACCCCTACTGTGTCGTTAGACAAAAAACAAAGATGCTCCTCGGCGTTGGGAAGGCCCTCTTGTTGCTCAGGACTGTGTCCCAGATCCTTGCAGGTGGGGACCGCTGATGATGGCCCAGCAGAGGGTAGGGTTGAGGTCATCCCAGCGGAGTCACCCTGGGCCACACACACAGGAGACTCAAAAGCATCTAAAACCCAAAAGATACAAATGCTAGTGTGATCCTGTCCGACACGGATGGTGAACCCATGGCGAGGAGGGGCCTGTATTCGGGTTCATAGTTAAGAATGTCAAGTGCTTCCCATTAGGGACTCCAGTGCTGGCCTTTGAGACCTTTGCTCTGCCTCTTCTCCCACAGCTGGATGGTCCTCAAGTCCACACTCAGCAGAATGGCAAACAAAGCTTTGTGGCCATGAAGTTCGCTCAACCAAGGGCACAGTCACAGTGGTTTTGTTACATCCTCCTTTAAAGCACTAGAAAAGGTCCGCAAAGCCGTTCAGACAAGCAGCTCTATGTTCTCTGCCTCAATTATGTCTGTCCAACAACGTGGAAGGTTGGCCAGGACATCACATGCACAAGAGACACAGAAGCCACAATAGGGAGACCGCCCCCCCCCAAAAAGTGCTACAACCAAAAGCTACTTCCCCCTCTCCCCATGCCCCTAGTACACAGCGCCAGCAAACGGTAAGGCAGCCGGGACAGAAACATACTAAGGGGTCCCAGAACCCAGCCCTACGCCAAACACTCCACACAACCTCACTGAACCACAAGTCTATGAGCTAAGAACTGTCATTGCCCCCATTTTACAGATGTGGCAACTGAGGACAGAAAGGGGAATGATTTCCCTGAAATTACACAGGAAGCAGAGCCCGGACGTGAGACCATGCTTCTGGTGCCCCGGAACCCAGACCGCTTCTGCAGACTCGGTGTAAACAACGCTTGTCTCCTCCGTCCCGAAGTGTTACCAATTCAACCAATCATGGCTGACTGAATTTCCATCCGTCGTGAGGTTCAGCCCCAACTGGGTGTCTCCCGAGTCTCCATGTCACACATTTTTACAAAGCAGCTACTCCCTGGAAATGGTGTGTGGCATTCAGGCTAGGGCTCTGACTAGGTTAGCCGGCCACCGCCGGGATCACGAGCCCAGGACACCATAAATGAGCCCCAGTGGCCACAGCCGGTGAGTGACTCACAACCAAACGTTGCCTGTCAGGGCTGGGACTTCTATAGCCCCTTGAGCACATCGAGAAGCCCAAGAGTCACAAAACAGGGACTCCTGGGTGGCTCAGTGGGTTAAGCCTCTGCCTTCAGCTCAGGTCATGATCCCGGGGTCCTGGGATCGAGCCCCGCATCAGGCTCCTTGCTCAGCGGGGAGCCTGCTTCTCCCCCACTTGTGCTCACCCTCTCTCTCTCTCAGGCAAATACATAAATAAAATCTTTTAAAAGTTACAGAACAATTTTACAACACCTAATAAAGTTGAAGATACAAACTCTGGGACTCCACGCTTTCGGTGTACCTCCTGGAGAAGCACCCTTGGCCCCAGACCGCCATGTGCCGGAATGCACACTAAAGCGTCCAGAGCAAACAAGGAGGACAACCCGTATGCCTTTCAGTCAACTTGAAACACAGCCATTTACCTAAATGCACTAAACCAGAAAATCAAATGTGTCACCATAAAGATTCTCCAAACAAAAGGCTTCAGGGAAGAAAGTGGAGGAAGAGGCAGGGGTAACTCAAGTCACATTTTAAAACAAGAACACTGTGGGGATTTCTATATCAAAAGATATAAGGTATAAAAAAAATACGTCTGGTAAAGACTTGTCAATTTCAAGGTTCAGGCTACTTCTGGAAAAAGAAAAAGAATGAGACTGTGGAAGGCGTAAAGTAAGCTTCAATTAATACTTAATGTTTCATTTAATTTCTTCTATGTTTTATTTAATAACTCTATAGCCATACAGAAAAACATTAACATTACTTATTGGCAGCTGATTTCTTTCTTCTGCCCCATTCTTTTCAGTGAGTTGGAAATATTTCATGTAAAAAAAACACTTGTTTAGGGTCCCCTGGGTGGCTCTGTCAGTTAACTGTTTGTCTTCGGCTCAGGTCATGATCCCAGGGTCCTGGGATCAAGTCCCACATCGGGCTCCCTGCTCAGTGGGAAGCCTGCTTCTCCCTCTCCCACCCACCCTGCTCGTGTTCCCACTCTCGCTGCATCTCTCTCTGTTACATAAATAAAATCTTTTTAAAATAATACTAATAAAAATAATAAATAAAAATAATAAGTTATGGGATGCCTGGGTGGCTCAGTTGGTTAAGCGGCTGCCTTCGGCTCAGGTCGTGATCCCAGCGTCCTGGGATCGAGTCCCACATCGCGCTCCTTGCTCGGCAGGGAGCCTGCTTCTCCCTCTGCCTCTACCTGCCACTCTGCCTGTGCTCGCTCTCGTGCTCTGACAAATAAAATCTTTTTTAAAAAAATAATAAGTTATAAGGACATAATATAAACAACTCTATGCCAATAAATTAACTTAGATAAAACAGACAAATTCCTAAAAAGACACAACTACTGAAAACAGACTCGGGAAAAAAATCGGAAACACAAATAGACCTACAACAAGAAAATGAATTAATTTTTAGAAACTACCGACAAGGTGGCTTCACTTGTGAATTCTACCAAAAATTCAAAGAAGAATTAATAGCAGTTTTTCACAAACTGTTTGAAAAAAGAGAGCACTTCCTGACTTTTTATTAGAGAGGACCCTGACATCAATACCTAATAAAGTCATAAGACAGTGCGGTTTAGGAATATACACACAAACGTCCTAAACAAAGGACTAGCAAACCAAATACTGCAACATACATATAGTATAATACATTAAGATATTTTCACATTCCCAAGGGCTCTGAATGACACACTGGCGCAGATGGACTTCACAGATATATTCAGAGCCATTCCATTCTATAGCAACAGAATACACATTCTTCTCTAGTGCACATGGAACATTTTCCAGAATAGTTCACATCCTGGGTCATAAACCAGGTTTCAACTGGTACCAAAAGTTTGGGATCATTCCCTGCATATTTTCAGACCACAAAGCTCTGAAGCTAGAACTCAATCACAAGAGGAAACATGGGAAGAACTCAAATACATGGAGACAGCATCCTACTAAAGAATTAATGGGTCAACCAGGAAATTAAAGAAGAACTGAAAAAATTCATGGAAACAAACAAAAAATGAAAACACAATTGTTCAAAATCTGTGGGACACAGCAAAGGCAGTCCTAAGAGAGAAGTATATAGCGATATAAGCCTTTCTCAAAAGAACAAGAACGGTCTCAATGGCACAACCTAACCTTACACCTAAAGTTGCCAGAGAAAGAACAGTAAATAAAGCCTAAACTCAGCAGAGAATTAATAAAGATCAGACAGAAATCAATGAAATAGAAAGCAAAAGAACAGCAGAACAGATCAATGAAACCCCTGGCCACACTTATCAAACAGTAAAGAGAAAGGACCCAAATTAATAAAATCATGAATGAAAGAGGAGAGTTCACAACCAACACCAAAGAAATACAAACAATTATAAGAATATATTATGAGCAACTATCAACAGCAAATTTGACAATCTGGAAGAAATGGATGCATTCCTAGAGACATATAAACTACCAAAACTGAACCAGGAAGAAATAGAAAACCTGAACAGACCCATAACCAGGAAGAATTAAGCAGTCATCAAAAATCTCCCAACAAACAAGAGCCCAGGGCCAGATGGCTTCCCAGGGGAATTCTACCAAACACTTAAAGAAGAATTAATTCCTATTCTCCTGAAACTGTTCCAAAAAATAGAAATGGAAGGAAAACTTCCAAACACATTTTATGAGGCCAGCATTACCTTGATCCCAAAAACAGACCAAGGCCCCATCAAAAAGGAGAATTACAGACCAATATCCTTGATGAACACAGATGCAAAAATTCTCACCAAGATACTAGCCAATAGGATCCAACAGTACATTAGAAGCATTATTCACCACGGCCAAGTGGGATTTATTCCTGGGCTGCAAGGTTGGTCACATCCACAAATTAATCAATATAAATAAAAGAAAGGATAGGAACCATATGATACTCTCAATAGATGCTAAAACAGCACTTGACAAAGAACAGCATCTTTCCTGAGTAAAACTCTTCAGTGTAGGGATCTAGAGAACACAGCTCCATATCATAAAAGCCATATACAAAAAGTCCACAGTGAATATCATTATCAATGGGGAAAAACTGAGAGCTTTTCCCCTAAGGTCAGGAACACGGCAGGAATGTCCATTATCACCACTGCTATTCAACATAGTACTAGAAGTCCTAGCCTCACCGATCAGACAACAAAAAGAAATTAAAGGCATCTCAATTGGCAAAGAAGAAGTCAAACTCTCACTCTGCAGATGACATGATACTCTGTGGAAAATCCAAAAGACTCCAAAACTGCTAGAACTCATACAGGAATTCAGCAAAGTGGCAGGATATAAGATCAATGCACAGAAATCAGTTGCATTTCTGTACACTAACAATGAGACAGAAAAAAAGAGAAATTAAGGAGTTAGTCCCATTTACAACTACACCCTAAACCATAAAATATCTAGGAATAAACCAAACCAAAGAGGTAAAGGATCTGTACTCAGAAAACTAGAGAACACTCCTAAAAGAAATTCAGGGAGACACAAAGAAATGGAAAAACATTCCATGCTCATGAGTTGGAAGAATAGATATTGTGAAAATGTCTACACTGCTGAGAGAAAGCAATGCATTGAATGCAGTAATACCATCAACTTTTTTCACAGAAATGGAACAAATAATCCTAAAATTTATATGGAACCAGGAAAGACCCCGAATAGCCAGAGGAATGTTGCAAAGAAAAGCAAAGTTGGCAGCATCACAATTCCAGACTTCAAGCTCTATTACAAAGCTGTCATCATCCAGATAGTACGGTATTGGCACAAAAACAGACACAGAGATCAATGGAACAGAATAGAGAGCCCAGAAATAGACCCTCAACTCTATGGTCCACTAATCTTTGACAAAGTAGGAAAGAATGTCCAATGGAAAAAAGACAGTCTCTCCAGCAAATGGTGTTGGGAAAATTGGACAGCCACATGCAGAAGAATGAAACCGGACAATTTCCTTACACCACACACGAAAATAAACTCAAAATGGAAGACAGACCTCAATGTGAGGCAGGAATCCATCAAAATCTTTGAGGAGAACACAGGCAGCAACCTCTCTGACCTCAGCCACAGCAACTTCTTTCTAGGAATATCACCAAAGTCAAGGGAAGCAAGGGCAAAAATGAACTATTGGGACTTCATCAAGATCAAAAGCTTTTGCACAGCAAAGGTAACAGTCAACAAAATCAAAAGACGACCAACCGAAAGGGAGATATTTGCAAATGACGTATCAGATAAAGGGTGTGTGTGTATGGGGCGCCTGGGTGGCTCAGTGGGTTAAAGCCTCTGCCTTTGGCTCAGGTCATGATCTCAGGGTCCTGGGATCGAGCCCCACATAGGGCTCTCTGCTCAGCAGGGAGCTTGCTTCCTCCTCTCTCTCTGCCTGCTTGTCTGCCTACTTGTGATCTCTGTCAAATAAATAAATAAAATCTTTTAAAAAAAAAGGGTGTGTGTATCTTTATACATATACATATATAAAGATAGATACATATATCTTTATAAGATTTATAAAGAACTTACCAGACTCAACACTGAAAGAACAATTAATCCAATCAAGAAATGGACAGAGGACATGAACAGACATTTCTGCAAAGAAGACATCCAGATGGCCAACAGACACATGAAAAAGTGCTCCACATCACTCAGCATCAGGGAAATACAAATCAAAACCTCAATGAGATACCACCTCACACCAGTCAGAATGGCTGAAATTAACAAGTCAGGGAATGACAGATGCTGACAAGGATGTGGAGAAAGGGGAGCCCTCCTACACTGCGGGTGGGAATGCAAGCTGGTGCAACCACTCTGGAAAATAGCATGGAGGTTCCTCAAAAAGTTGAAAATAGAACTACCCTATGACCCAGCAATAGCACTGTTGGGTGTTTATGCCAAAAATACAAATGTAATGATCTGAAGGGGCACGTGCACCTGAATGTTTATAGCAGCAGTGTCCACAATGGCCAAACTATGGAAAGAAACCAGCTGTCCCTGACAGATGAATGGATAAACATGTGGCATATATATATATATATATATATATATATATATATATATATGATGTTCTCAAGGATTTTGATGGATTTTGATGGGTTCCTGTCTCACATTGAGGTCTTTCAACCATTTTGAGTCTATTTGGGGGTATGGTGTAAGGATATGTTCCAATTTCATAAAGATATGGCATATATATATATATATATAGAGAGAGAGAGAGAGAGAACCCAAATAATACATATACTTGGAGATACACACACATACACACACACACACACACACACACACACACACAGGAATATTATATAGCCATCAAAAATGGAATCTTGGCATTTACAATGATGTGGATGGAACTAGACGGTAATATGCTAAGCAAAATAAGTCAATCAGAGACAATTATCATATGATCTCATTGATATGTGGAATTTGAGAAATAAGACAGGATCATAGGGGAAGAGAGGAAAAAATTGAAACAAGTAGAAACCAGAGAGGGAGACAAGCCATAAGAGACTCTTAATCTCAGGAAACAAAGTGAGGGTTCCTGGAGTGGAGGGGGGTGGGAGGGATGGGGTGGCTGGGTCATGGACACTGGGGAGGGTATGTGTTGTGCTCAGTGCTGTGTGTTATGTAAGACTGATGAATCACAGACTTATACCCTTAAAACAAATAATACATTTTATGTTAATGACAAATAAATAAAAATGTATAAAGATGCTATCTTGCCATTTGTATTGACATCAATGGAACTAGAGGGTATTATGCTAAGTGAAATAACTCAGACAATTCTCATATGATCTTACTCATATGTGGAATTTAAGAAACAAAACAGAGGATCATAGGGGAAGAGTGGGAAAAATAAAACAAGATGAAATCAGAGAGGGAGACAAACCGTAAGAGACTCTTAGTCACAGGAAAAAAATTGAGGGTTTGCAAACATGCTGGAGGGGCAAGGGGTCGGGGATGGGGTAACTGGATGGACAGTAAGGAGGGCACATGATGTAATGAGCACTGGGTGTCATATAAACTGATGAATCACTGACCTCTACCTCTGGAACTAATAATACATTATATGTTAGCTAGTTGAATTTAAATTTTTTTAAAAGATTTTATTTATTTACTTGACAGGCAGAGATCACAAGTAGGCAGAGGCAGGCAGATAGAGAGGTGGAAGCAGGCTCCCAGCTGAGCAGAGAGCCCAATGCGGGGCTCGATCCCAGGACCCTGGGATCATGACCTGAGCCAAAGGCAGAGGCTTAACCCATGAGCCATCCAGGCGCCCCTGAATTTTTAAAAATAAAATTTAAAAATGTTTTTAATTTTTATTTAATTTAAAAAAAAATTTTAATTACACAAGATGTAAAAAAAAAAAAAAAAAGGATGGTAAACATTAAAAGTCATTAGGGAAATGCAAATCAAAATCCCATGAGATACCACTCACACCCATTAGGATAACTACTGAAAAAGAAAATTACAGATCTTGGTAGAGATTTGGACAAATTGGAACCCTTGTGCATTGTTGGTGGTAGTGTAAAATGCTGTAGCCACTATGGGAAACAACAGGACTACACCCTCAAAAAAATCTAATAGACCCAGCAACACCACTCTGGATAAATACCTAGCAGAACTGAAAGCAGACTTTTGAAGAGGTATTTGTGTACCCTCCTTCATAGGAGAATTATTCAAAATGGCCAAAAGTTGGAAGAAACCCAACTTTCCACTGATGTGAGTGGATAAATCAAAATGTGGACCACACATGCAAAGAAGTATTATTCAGCTTTAAAAAATTCAAAGACAATTCAAATTCATAGACAGCAGAATGGTAGTTGCCAAGGGTTGTCATAGGGAACAATGGGGATTTATTGTTTAATGGGTACAAAACTATAGTTTTCCAAGATGAAAACAGTTCTGGAGATGGGCAATGATGATGGTTAACAATGGAATATACTTAGTACCACTGAACTACACACCTAAACTGGCGAATTTTATGCTATGTGTGTTTACCACCATTAAACAGTTTTTAAAGCAGATGTGGGGGGAGGCAATTTATGTATAATAGAGCAAAGATGTGGATTATGGCAGACTTCTAGTTGTAAATGATATAAGCTGAAAGGTAGGCGAGTACCATCTTAAAACACTGAAAGAAAAGAAAGCTGTTAACCTATGGTTCTGTTACCTGCAAAAACATCTTTCAAAAATGAAGGTAAGACTTTTTCAGACATATAAAAGCTGTAACAACTCATCACTTGCAGATTCTTATAAGAAATATTAAAGGAAGGAGGTACCTGGGTGGCTCAGTCAGTTAAGCATCTGCCTTCGGCTCAGGTCAAGATCCTGGAGTCCTGGGATCAAGCTCTGC
Organism: Mellivora capensis; assembly: GCA_004024625.1. Lineage (NCBI taxonomy): Eukaryota > Metazoa > Chordata > Mammalia > Carnivora > Mustelidae > Mellivora > Mellivora capensis. The sequence continues at coordinate 83,314 of PISX010003527.1, forward strand.
ATTGGGCTCCCTGCTCAGTAGGGAATCTGCTTCTCCCTCTCCTTCTCTCTGCTCATTCTCTCTCTCTCTCTCTCTCAAATAAATAAATAAAATCTTTTAAAAAGAAGCAATATTGGGGCACCTAGGTGGCTCAGTGGGTTAAGCCTCTGCCTTCCACTCAAGTCGTGATCTCAGGGTCCTGCGATCGAGCCCCACATCACGCTCTCTGCTCAGCAGGGAGCCTGCTTCCCCCATTCCTCCCCACCTGCCTCTCTGCCTACTTGTGATTTCTCTCTGTCAAATAAATAAAATCTTTTAAAAAAAAGAAGTAATATTAAAGGAAGTCTTTCAGAAAGAAGGAAAATGATATCAGACACAACTCTAGGTCTACACAAAGGAAGAGCACCAGAAACAGTAACTACGTAAATAAGTACATAACAATTTTTCTTAGTATTTAAATCTCCTGAAGGATAACTCGCTGGGACAAAGAGAAAATAAATAGCAAGATGATAAAGATACCATGTCAATCAGCTCATTAAATGTAAATGGTCTAAATAATCCAGTTAAAAGGCAGAGATTTTCAGAATGGTTAAGAAAGGAAACCTGATTCTATGCTGTCTAAAAGAAACACCCTTCAATTATAAATAAACAGAAATAGATTATAACTAAACATATAGAGAAAGGTATGCCAATCAATTGTTTAATTATTGAAGTGGTTATACTAATCAACTACTGAAATGGTTATATTTATTTTTTGAAATGGCTACATTTACATGATACAAAGTTTCAAAGATCTCAGAGCAAATAATATTACCAGATATAAAGGTCATTTCATAATGGTAAATTAATCAAAAGTCAAAGGAATTCTGTTTATGTACTTAACAGATGCAAATAATGTGAAACAAAACAAAACAAAAATCACAGAATTTTAAGGAGATACAGATAAATCCACAATTGCAGTCGAGATTTTAATAACCTCTCAGCAGCTGATAGAACAAGTCAGGAGAGGGACGCCTGGGTGGCTCAGTTGGTTAAGCGGCTGCCTTAGGCTCAGGTCATGATCCCAGCGTCCTGGGATCAAGTCCCACATCGGGCTCCTTGCTTGGCAGGGAGCCTGCTTCTCCCTCTGCCTCTGCCTGCCACTCTGCCTGTGCTCGCTCTCTCTCTCTCCCCCTCTCTCTGACATACAAATAAATTTTTAAAAAAAAAGGAGAAACCAAGTAAGGGTTTTTAATATTTTAAAATACCAACAATCAATTCCATATGTATAAAACACTTCACCCAACAGCAGAATACAGAGTCTTTACAAAGGCACATGTTCCCCCACCACAATGGAATTAAGTGCAGAATCAATAAAAGGAAGATCCTTTAGAAAATCCCCACATGCTTGGAAACTAAGTAACACACTTTTGAGTAAACTGTGGGTCAAAAAATAAGTAAAAGAGAAAATAAGCATTTTGAACTAAAGGAAAGGAGAACTAGATCCAAGGCTATGATATGTTGCTGAAAACAGTACATGAAGGGGAAGGTATGGGGCCAAATGCCTTTAATGAAAAAGGAGGGGATTCAAATCAATGGTTCAGGGTCCATTTTTTTTTTAAAAACTAGAAAAGCGAGAGGAGTCAAGATGGCGGAGGAGTAGCAGGTTGAGACATCAGGTAGCAGATCGGCTAGATAGTTTAATCAAACCTTTCCGAACACCTACAAATCCAACAGGAGATCGAAGAGAAGAGGAGCAGCAATTCTAGGAACAGAAAATCGCCCACTTTCTGGAAGGTAGGACGTGCAGAGAAGTGAATCCAAAGCGACGGGAAGATAGACCGTGGGGGGAGGGGCCGGCTCCCGGCAAGCGGCGGAGCCCCAGAGCACAACATGGGAACTTGCAGAAGTCTGCTCCACGGAGGGATGTCACTCCAGAGGCTCAGCGGGGATGGAGCCCTCGCGGGGACAGTGTGGTCTCGAGTCGGAGCCAGAGAGTGAGCTCTCAGCTTGGGGTTACCTTAAATTGTGATCCGTTGTACGGTCAGACCACTGCTCTGTGGGCAGGGACCCCACAAGATCGGGGAGACCCCCTGGAAGAGCGCAGGGATCTGCTGGGTTTGGAGACTCTAGGCAGGGCTGTGCACCAGAGACAGACACGCTCGGTCACAGGCCGGGTGAGCTCGGAGCGTGGCCAGAGACCACGGAGACGGGGGAGGGACTGACGGCTTTTCTCCGCGGATGCACTGAGCAGTGGAGCCCCGAATCTCAGCTCTTCCGGGCCGGAGACTAGGAGGCCGCCATCTTCATTCCCGTCCTCCGGACTCTACGGAAAGCGCTCAGGGAACAAAAGCTCCCGAAAGCAAACCCGAGCGGATTACTCAGCCCGGCCCCTGGGAAGGGCGGTGCAGCTCTGCCTCGGGCAAAGACACTTGAGAATCACTACAACAGGCCCCTCCCCCAGAAGATCAGCAAGAAATCCAGCCAAGACCAAGTTCACTTAGGAAGGAGAACAGCGGAACTCCAGAGGAGGAGAAAGCAAAGCATGAAATTCATGGTTTTCTCCCCATGATTCTTTAGTCTTGCAAAATTAATTTTTTTAATTTTATTTTTTTCTTATCCTAAAGTTTTTTTAAACTTTTACTCTTTCCTCTTTTAACATGTTTTAACTAGTTTATCTTAACAATACCTTTCATTAAAAAAATTTTTTTGAACCTTCATTATTATAGTCATATTTTATCCTTCACTGTATCTAACTTTATTTTTTGTATACACATAGGGTTTTTTCTTCTAAAATTCTGGGATACAACTTCTTCTAATAGATCAAAATATACCCTAAATCTAGCACAGGGCTTTGTTCTAGTCTCCAGCCTGAGCAAATTCTCTCCACTTTCTTTTTCTTTATTCTCCCAACCAACTTATCTTATCAACTCCTTTTTTAGAAATTTATTTTTGTTAGAAATTTTTTAAAATAATTTATCTTTATAATCATATTCCATCCCTTCACTGTGTTTACCCATGTTTACCCTTATTTTGTATTAAGTTTTTCATTCGTTAACATTTTGGGAGGTAGTTTCTTCTAAGAGACCAAAATACTCCCAAAATTAAGTGGGTGACTCTGTTCTATTCACTAGCCTAACATACATATATTTTTTCTTTATTTTTTTTTTAATTTTTTTATTTCTGAACTTTTTACCTCCTTTCTTCCCCACGATTTGGGGTCTCTTCTGATTTGGTTAAAGCACATTTTCCTGGGGTCTTTGTCACGCTTTTAGTATTTTATTCTCTTGTTCATATATTCTTATCTGGAAAAAATGACAAGGCAGAAAAACTCAACACACAAAAAAAGAAAAGAACAAGAGACAGTACCAAAGGCTAGGGACCTAATGAATACAGACATTAGTAATATGTCAGATCTAGAGTTCAGAACGACGATTCTCAAGGTGCTAGCTGGGCTCAAAAAAGGCATGGAAGATATTAGAGAAACACTGTCTGGAGAAATAAAAGCCCTTTCTGGAGAAATAAAAGAACTAAAATCTAACCAAGCTGAAATCAAAAAAGCTATTAATGAGGTGCAATAAAAAATGGAGGCTCTTACTGCTAGGATAAATGAGGCAGAAGAGAGAATTAGTGATATAGAAGACCAAATGATGGAGAATAAAGAAGCTGAGCAGAAGAGACAAACAACCATTGGACCACAAGGGGAAAATTCGAGAGATAAGTGATGAAACATAAGATGAAACAACATTAGAATAATTGGGATTCCAGAATAAGAAGAAAGAGAGATGGGAGCAGAAGGTATATTGGAGAGAATTGTTGTAGAGAATTCCCCTAATATGGCAAAGGGAACAAGCATCAAAATCCAGGAGGCACGAGAATTCCCTTCAAAATCAGTAAGAACAGGTCCATACCCCATTATCTAATAGTAAAATTTACAAGTCTTAGTGACAAAGAGAAAATCCTGAAAGCAGCCCAGGACAAGAAGTCTGTAACATACAATGGTAAAAATACTAGACTGGCAGCAGACTTATCCACAAAGACCTGGCAGGCCAGAAAGAACTGGCATGATATATTCAGAGCACTAAATGAGAAAAACATGCAGCCAAGAATACAATATCCAGCTAGGCTGTCATTGAAAATAGAAGGAGAGATAAAAAGCTTCCAGGACAAACAAAAACTAAAAGAATTTGTAAACACCAAACCAGCTCTACAGGAAATACTGAAAGGGGTCCTCTAAGCAAAGAGAGAGCCTAAAAATAGTAGATCAGAAAGGAACAGAGACAATATACAGTAACAGTCACCTTACAGGCAATACAATGGCACTAAGTTCATATCTCTCAATAGTTACTCTGAATGTAAATGGGCTAAATGCTCCAATCAAAAGACACAGGGTATCAGAGTGGATAAAAAAACAAAACCCATCAATATTAATATGCTGTCTACAAGAAACTCATTTTAGACCCAAAGACACCTCCAGATTTAAAGTGAGGGGGTGGAAAACAATTTACCATGCTAATGGACATCAAAAGAAAGCTGGGGTGGCAATCCTTAGATCAATTAGATTTTAAGCCAAAGACTATAATAAGAGATGAGAAAGGACACTATATCATACTCAAAGGGTCTGTCCAACAAGAAGATCTAACAATTTTAAATATCTATGCCCCTAACATGGAAGCAGCCAACTATATAAGCCAATTAATAACAAAATCAAAGAAACACATTGACAATAATATAATAATAGTAGGGGCCTTTAACACTCCCCTCACTGAAATGGACAGATCATCCAAGCAAAAAGATCAACAAGGAAATAAAGGCTTTAAATGACACACTGGACCAGATGGACATAACAGATATATTCAGAACATTCCAACCCAAAGCAACAGAATACACATTCTTCTCTAGTGCACATGGAACATTCTCCAGAATAGATCACATCCTGGGTCACAAATCAGGTCTTAACCGGTATCAAAAGACTGGGATCATTCCCTGCATATTTTCAGACCACAATGCTCTGAAGCTAGAACTCAACCACAAGAGGAAAGTTGGAAAGAACCCAAATACATGGAGACTAAAGAGCATCCTTCTAAAGAATGAATGGGTCAACCAGGAAATTAAAGAAGAATTGAAAAAATTCATGGAAACAAATGATAATGAAAACACAACGGTTCAAAATCTGTGGGACACAGCAGTCCTGGCAAGCCTGAGAGGAAAATATATAGTGATACAAGCCTTTTTCAAGAAATAAGAAAGGTGGGACACCTGGGTGGCTCAGTTGGCTAAGCAGCTGCCTTCGGCTCAGGTCATGATCCCAGCGTCCTGGGATCAAGTCCCACATCGGGCTCCTTGCTCGGCAGGGAGCCTGCTTCTCCCTCTGCCTCTGCCTGCCACTCTGTCTGCCTGTACTCGCTCTCTCTCTCCCTCCCTCTCTCTCTGACAAATAAATAAATTTAAAAAAAAAAAGAAACAAGAAAGGTCTCAAATACACAACCTAACCCTACACCTGAAGCAGCTGGAGAAAGAACAACAAGGAAAGCCTAAACCCAGAAGAAGAGAAATAATAAAGATCAGAGCAGAAATCAATGAAATAGAAACCAAAAGAACAGCAGAACAGATCAATGAAACTAGGAGCTGAGTCTTTGAAAGAATTAATAAGATTGATAAACCCCTGGCCAGACTTATCAAAAAGTAAAGAGAAAGGACCCAAATTAATAAAATCATGAATGAAAGGAGAGATTTCAACCAACACCAAAGAAATACAAACAATTATAAGAACATATTATGAGTAACTATACGCCAGCAAATTTGACAATCTGGAAGAAATGGATGCATTCCTAGGGACGTATAAACTACCACAACTGAACCAGGAAGAAATAGAAAACCTGAACAGACCCATAACCAGTAAGGAGATTGAAGCAGTCATCAAAAATCTCCCAAAAAACAAGAGCCCAGGACCAGAAGGGGAATTCCGAAGGGGAATTCTACCAAACATTTAAAGAAGAATTAATTCCTATTCTCCTGAAACTGTTCCAAAAAACAAAAACGGAAGGAAAACTTCCAAACGCATTTTATGAGGCCAGCATTACCTTGATCCCCAAACCAGACAAGGATCCTGTCAAAAAAGAGAATACAGGGGCACCTGGGTGGCTCAGTGGGTTAAGCCTCTGCCTTCGGCTCAGGTCCTAGGATCGAGCCCCGCATCGGGCTCTCTGCTCAGCAGGGAGCCTGCTTCCTCCTCTCTCTCTGTACCTGCCTCTCTGCCTACTTGTGATCTCTGTCAAATCAATAAATAAAATCTTAAAAAAATAAAATAAAAAAGAGAATTACAGACCAACATCCTTGATGAACACAGATGCAAAAATTCTCACCAAAATACTAGCCAACAGGATCCAACAATACATTAAAAGGATTGTTCACCATGACCAAACGGGATTTATTTCAGGGTTGCAAGGTTGGTTCAACATCCACAGATCAATGTGACACAACACATTAATAAAAGAAAGAACAAGAACCACATGATACTCTCCATAGATGCTGAAAAAGCATTCGACAAAGTACAGCATCCCTTCCTGATCAAAACTCTTCAAAGTGTAGGGATAGAGGGCACATACCTCAATATCATCAAAGCCATCTATGAAAAACCCACCGCAAATATCATTCTCAATGGAGAAAAACAGAGCTTTTCAGCTAAGGTCAGGAACACGGCAGGGATATCCATTATGACCACTGCTATTCAACATACTACTAGAAGTCCTAGCCTCAACAATCAGACAACAAAAAGAAATTAAAGGCATCAAATCAGCAAAGAAGAAGTCAAACTATCACTCTTTGCAGATGATATGATACCATATGAGGGAAACCCAAAAGACTCCACTCCAAATCTGCTAGAACTTGTACAGGAATTCAGTAAAGCGTCAAGATATAAAATCAGTGCACAGAAATCATTTGCATTTCTTTACGCCAACAACAGGACAGAAGAAAGAGAAATTAAGGAGTCAATCCCATTTACAATTGCATCCAAAACCATAAGATACCTAGGAATAGACCTAACCAAAGAGGCGAAGAATCTATACTCAGAAAACTATAACACACTCATGAAAGAAATTGAGGAAGACACAAAGAAACGGAAAAATGTTCCATGCTCATGGATTGGAAGAACAAATATTGTGAAAGTCTATGCTACCTAAAGCAATCTACACATTTAATGCAATCCCTATCAAAATCCCATCCATTTTTTTTCAGAGAAATAGAAAAAATAATCCTAAGATTTATATGGAACCAAAAAAGACCTCAAATAGCCAGAGGAATACTGAAAAACCCAAAGTTGGTGGCATCACAATTTCAGACTCCAAGCTCTATTACAAAGCTGTCATCATCAAAACAGTATGGTACTGGCACAAAAATAGACATGTAGATCAATGGAACAGAATAGAAAGTCCAGAAATAGACCCTCAACTCTATGGTCAACTAATCTTCGACAAAGCAGGAAAGAATGTCCAATGGAAAAAAGTCTCTCCAGCAAATGGTGTTGGGAAAATTGGACAGCCACATGCAGAAGAATGAAACTGGGCCATTTCCTTACACCACACACGAAAATAGACTCAAAATGGATGAAAGACCTCAATGTGAGAAAGGAATCCATCAAAATCCTTGAGGAGAACGCAGGCAGCAACCTCTTCAACCTCAGCCGCAGCAACTTCTTCCTAGGAACATCGCCAAAGGCAATGGAAGCAAGGGCAAAAATGAACTATTGGGACTTCATCAAGTTCAAAAGCTTTTGCACAGCAAAGGAAACAGTTAACAAAACCAAAAGACAACTGACAAAATGGGAGAAGATCTTTGCAAACGACATATCAGATAAAGGGATAGTGTCCAAAATCTATGAAGAACTTATCAAACTGAACACCCAAAGAACAAATAATCCAATCAAGAAATGGGCGGAGGAGATAGACCTGTCTGCAAAGAAGACATCCAAAGGCCAACAGACACATGAAAAAGTGCTCCACATGAGTCAGCATCAGGGAAATACAAATCAAAACCTCAATGAGATACCACCTCACACCAGTCAGAATGGCTGAAATTAACAAGTCAGGGAATGACAGATGCTGGCGAGGATGTGGAGAAAGGGGAGCCCTCCTACACTGCTGGTGGGAATGCAAGCTGGTGCAACCACTCTGGAAAATAGCATGGAGGTTCCTCAAAATAGAGCTACGGTACGACCCAGCAATTGCACTACTGGGTATTTACCCTAAAGATAAATGTAGCGATCAGAAGGGGCACGTGCATCTGAATGGCTATTGTGGACATCGCTGCTGGGACATTGCTGCTATAAACAAACTATGGAAAGAACCTAGATGTCCATCAACAGATGAATGGATAAAGAAGATGTGGTATATATACACGATGGAATACTATGCAGCCATCAAAAGAAATGAAATCTTGCCATTTGCAACGACGTGGATGGAACTAGGGGGTATTATGCTTAGCGAAGTAAGTCAATTGGAGAAAGACAACTATCATATGATCTCCCTGATATGAGGAAGTTGAGAGGCAACATGGGGGGTTTGGGGGGTAGGAAAAGAATAAATGAAACAAGTTGGGATTGGGAGGGAGACAAACCATAACAGACTCTAAATCTCACAAAACAAACTGAGGGTTGCTGGGGGTAGGAGGGTTGGGAGAAGGGGGTGGGGTTATGGACATTGGGGAGGGGATGTGCTATGGTGAGTGCTGTGAAGTGTGTAAACCTGGCGAGTCACAGGCCTGTATCCCTGGGGCTAATAATACATTATATGTTAACAAAAAATTAAAAATTATTTAAAAATAAATAAAAACTAGAAAAGCAAATTAAGCCTAAATGAAGTAGAAAAAAGTAAATAATAAGGGTGTCAGAACAGAAATAAATGACATAGAAACATAGGACAGGAAAGGGGGCGGAAATCAATGGAAATAAAGCAGTCCCTGCGGAAGGTAAGTAAAAATCGATAAGCCTCTACCAGACAAATTAAGAAAAATGAAGAGAAGGGCACGCATTACCAATATCAGGAAGGGGGGAGCGGAGACCCCAAGAGACTCTGTGAATAGAAGTGGGTAGTAAGGCACTGTTAGGAGAAACTTTACGTCAGTAATTCAGCAACTTAGTTGGAACAATTTCCTTAAAAGATGCAAACTACAAAGCTTACTTAAGAAGAAACAGATAACTTGATTCGTCCTGTATCTATGAAAGAAATTGAATTAATAGGAAAAAACCTTTTCACTAGGAAAACCCCAGGCCCACATGGTGTTCTGGTGAATTATATTGATCATTTAAGAAAGATATAATACTAGTTCCCTACAAACTCTTCTAGAAAATTTTAAAGCAGGAAATACTCCCTTTTCTAAAAGAATACTTCCATATTCTTTATGTCAGTGTTACCCTGATACCAAAGCTAGAAAAAGACATTACTAGAAAAGTTAATTACTGACCAATATCCTTCATGAATGTGCAAAATTCCAAAATAAATTTTTAGAAAATTGGATGCAACAATATATAAAAACCATAATACATCGTGAAGTGGAGTTTATCCAAGGAATGTGGGGATGGTTTAACATTGGGAAAAAAAAAAGTCATTGTAATTCAATGTATTAAAAACTAAAAAAAGAAAATAAAACTGTGGTCATTTCAATAGAAGAAGCAAACATGTGATGAAACCTGGCACTCATTCCTGACTTTCTAAAAAAATTCCCTCAACGAAGTAGCAATAGAAGGGAACTTCTTCCACCTGATAAAGGGCATGTGTGACAAACCCACGGTAGCTAACATCACACTTACTATGAAAAGACTGAATGTGGGGCGCCTGGGTGGCTCACTGGGTTGAGCCTCTGCCTTCGGCTCAGGTCATGATCTCAGGGTCCTGGGATCGAGCCCCGCATCGGGCTCTCTGCTCAGCAGGGAGCCTGCTTCCTCCTCTCTCTCTGCCTGCCTCTCTGCCTCCTTGTGATCTCTGTCCATTAAATAAATAAAATCTTAAAAAAAAAAAGATTGAATGATTTTTCCTTAAGGTCAGCAATGATCCAAGAAGGTCATCTCACACCACTTCAATAGGACACTGGAAGTTTTAGCCAACAAGGTAAGGAAATTAAATAAAAGGCATTCAGATTAAAAAGGAAGAAGTAAGGGGCGCCTGGGTGGCTCAGTCTGCCTTCAGCTCAGGTCATGATCCCAGGGTCCAGGGACGGAGTCCCTTGTCAGGCTCCTTGCTGAGCAGGCAGAGGCTTTAACCCACCGAGCCACCCAGGCACCCCAAATAAATAAATCTTAAAAAAAAAAAATTCCTACCGCTCAGCAATCACAAGGAGTGAATTCTTGGTATGAAATAATCTAGGGCATGGATGAGTCTTGAAATAAGGGCGCTGAGTGAAAGAAGCCAGAAAAAGAAATTTTTTTTTTTTTTTAAAGAATGCATTGTTTGATTCCACTTATGTAACATGCCAGGCGCTACAAACTCACACAGAGAGGCAGAAAGCAGAACAGGAGTGGTTGAAGGGTGGGAGAGAGATTCTACAAGGACAGGAAGAAACAGCCCAAAACCCAACAGCCCAACTCAAAAGAAAGCAGCCATCCTGGGTTTCTACAGGTGTTTGGACCTGAATGGAGCTCGTGGCTTTTCTTTGAGATAAGCTCAGGTGTGCGTGTGGTGTTTGTGCTGTGTCTATTTGCCCCTGCAGAATTTTCTAGAGAGCCGAATGCACAGCACTCGCCCCTGGGCCAGGACAGCTGGCAAAGCCCAGAGGTAAACACCAGAGTGACCATTGTCACTGTGGACACAGATAGACGGTGCCCAATGAGCAGCTACGCACTCAGAGCGTTCATTGCAAGAAAGCACAGGGACGGCTTTTTAAGAATGGAGAGAGAGGGGCGCCTGGGTGGCTCAGTGGGTTAAGCCTCTGGGTCCTGGGATCGAGCCCCGCTTCGGGCTCTCTGCTCAGCGGGAAGCCTGCTTCCCACACCCCCCAGCCCCCGCCTGCCTGCCTACTTGTGATCTCTGTCAAATAAATAAATAAAATCTTAAAAAAAAAAAAAAAAAGGATGGAGAGAGAGAACCACCAGAAAGAAAACCACCACAAAAGTTTTCCCAGGAAATCTTATTCCGGTTTCCCGAAATTTTGCATGTGTCCAAAACGGAATGAGGAAAAAGGGCGAAGTCCCGTTTCGTGCTCAACCTTTGTACCCCTGAGTTTCACATGTACATTTTCATTTTTCCAACATGAAAAGCCAAGCCACGGGAAAATACAAAAGGTTTGCTCTGCTCTGTAGGTAAGTTTATTTTCACGTTTGTTCCCATTTCAATTTCACCCGCTTATCTTTTCCAGTTGCAAAGAACAGCCCTGGGAATCATCACCTCCCACGCCAAAAGCTGGGGATATGATAATTGGCGTCTGATGACAGGAGATGACATTTTTAAACAGTGACTTTCAACTTCATAACATGGATGTTATCTTTAACCATCTCTTATTGCTTCAACTCCCCCACGTAAGGGGTACGTATGGGAGAGAGCCCCATTCCAAACATAAATTCACCAAAATTTTTTATTGGTTTAAAAACAACAACAACAACAACAACAACAACAAATTGCAACCCAGAAGATCAGGTGTCGTTTTTGTAACAGTGTCCTTAAAATACAGGACCGAGAAAAAGGTATCTATCTGTCACAATGACTAGGAGTAAAGATCTGAGTTTTCGGGATGCCTGGGTGGCTCAGTGGGCTAAGCGGCTGCCTTCGGCTCAGGTCATGATCCCAGGGTCCTGGGATCCAGCCCCACATCAGACTCTGCGTAGCAGGGAGCCTGCTTCCCCCCCCCTCTCCCTCTGCCTACTTGTGATCTCTGTCAAAGAAAGAAAGAAAGATTCCATAACATTTACAAAAGGAAACCATTTGAGGGAAGATAAACCCCCAACACTGATTTTCCTGTGTGTAACTGCAGATCAACACAGAAGCAAAAAAAGAAATGAGATGGAAAGATCCTAAGTAAACCTCTAGAAGGAGGAGGGGAGTCTAGGGTCCTTTGCTCCTGCTCCACAGAGCATAAAACACAAGAGAAACAGCGATTTTCTGTGACTGTCTACTGCCTTTCCCCCCCCATATACATAAAACTGCTGTCAATCCTGCCTGCTCGTGTTTGTACCCCGATACTCTAGGTGACCGTTTTAGCGCTTCTCTGAAAAAGCGAAAGGGAAAAGTAAAAGAATGAAACTTTTCATTATTCACAGCTGCCAACTCCATCTCATTCTAGCTCTGGAATGAACCCGCTGAAGCACGCTCTTCCGAGGGGAGAGCTTCTAAGACTGATTTCATGAGGTGACCCCAGGGCATTCTGCACAACTGCAATTTTTCTGCAAAAAAAAAATTTACTTTATGTCTTTGTCACATTTCGTGTACAGCTGGCATTATTTGGGAAAGTGTGTTTAAACAATGATGCCCTCCCTCTCCGAGCTAGGAGACCATCGCTCCTTCTTAATTTTGTTACAGAGATGACGACAGTGACACATTCTGCTTCAGTCCCCACCTGGCTGTGTTCTGCAGGGACCCCCCACAATCCCTACACATGAACGGGGTGCCAAAAGCAGATGAACACAGTTACCACAAGTACCCCAGCTACCCCTTCACCGAAAATCACAGGAAACTCACATAATGAAATGCAAAAGAAGTGAATTTAAAATCTAGGACCCACGGGCACCAGCCACAAACAACGGGGAAATGAAATATTCTATTTCCTCCCAACTCATCTCCAGGTTCAATGCACTCTCAATCAAAATCCTGGCAGGCCTCTCTAGAAACTGATGAGCAGGCTCAAAAAATTACAGGGAATGGGAACGCCAAGGACTAGAATACACAGAACAATTTTGTAAAAGAATGAAGTCAGAGGATTTACAATCCTTGATTTCAGTACTCCCCATAAAACACAATCATCAAGACTGGGTGGTCACTGGCATAAAGATAAGCCCACAGATGAATGAAACATAACACAAACTCCAGAAACAAATGCACAGAACACTGAGTTTTATTTTTTAAAAAGATTTTATTTATTGGACAGAGAGAGAGATCACAAGTAGGCAGAGAGGCAGGCAGAGAGAGAAGGAAAAGCAGGCTCTCCTCTGAGCAGAGAGCTTGATGTGGGACTCGATCCCAGGACCCTGAGATCATGACCTGAGCCAAAGGCAGAGGCTTAAGCCACTGAGCCACCCAGGCGCCCCTAGAACACTGAAATTTAACACAGTTATCACAGCAATTCCGTGGGGAAAGGATAATCATTTCGGCAAATGGTGTTGGAACAACTCGACATCCATATGGCAAAGCAGGACCATCAAGCCCTACCTCACACCATACACAAAAATCAACTCAAAACGGATCACAAGCCTCAGTGCAAAAGGTAAAACGATAACAGTGCTGGGAGAAAACCTTTGTGACCGAGGGTGACAAAGGTTTCTTCGTTAGGACACAACAAGCATGAAGCATAAATGGAAAAAAAAATAAACTGGAATTCATCGAAATTAAAAGCTCCTGTGCTTTGAAAGACACCTTAAAGGACGTGAAAATTCAAGCCACAGACCAGGTGAAAACACTCACAATCTATATGCTTATCTGACAAAAAAACTCGTATCCAGATTAAACAACCAACTCTGACGATTCAATAATGGACAAACGAGCTATAAAAATGGACCAAAGATCTGAGCGGCCACCTTCCCAAGACAGGTGACAAGGAGCTAACAGGCACAGGAAAAGGTGCTTCCTGTTGTTAGTTATCAAGGAAATGCAAATTAAAACAAAATAACCACATACCCACCAGAAGAGCTAAAATTAAAATGCCAGAATGTGGAAAACGTGAAGTAACTGGAACTCAGATATTTTGGGGGTGGGGGGCATGTATGATGGCCCCAGGCCCCTTACACTTGCTTAGTTCACAGCCCAGACCCCCACCCGGCATCTGAGGTGCTCAGCCTGCTCTGAAACATCGAATTTCCCACAGAAAGTAACAAAGGAAGGCTGTGTCCGCTGCCTCTAGCCCTGGGCTCTCACCTCCCATGACTAACAGTGCTGTTGCTAGGAGTGGCTGACGGAGCTTTGATTTAGGTTATTAGTAAAAGCCTGCTATCACGAATTCAGGTGACCTAAATATCTAAGCTTAAGGGGTTCCCCCCACATCTTCCTCATGAAAATGAATTTCTCCAAGGTACCTGAAAGCGGAGGTTCTCAAAGTCAGGGCCAACACCGGCAGCATCAGCATGACCTGGGACCCCACCTGAGACCCTGTGAGTGGGTCTTCGTCTTCCCGAGATGGGCGGCCCCATAACAGGCGCTGCCAGGGTCACAGCTGGCCCTCCTTGACTGTAAAGTGTCGTTCAAATGGGTCCAACGAGGGGCACCCGGGTGGCTCAGTCTGTTAAGCGTCTCCCTTCAGCTCAGGTCATGATCCTGGAGTCCGGGGATCGAGCCCCACATGGAGCCCCTGCTCAGGGGGGAGCCTGCTTCTCCCTCCCCCACTCTCCCCTGCTTGTGCTCACACACTCTCTCCCTATCAAATAAATCTTAAAAAACAAACAAACAAACAAAAAATGGGCTCGGTGAGTCCTGCCTGGAAGGGGAGAGAGCTCTGGAGACAACTTCATTTTTTTCAAGCAACCTTAACCCTGGGGAACAGGCACAGAAAAACAAAAAAAGTACCAACAAAAAGGATGCAAAACTATATATTTTTTTCTAAAATGCAAAAAAGCGACGGTATTTCAATACAGAAGAAACACAGATTTCCTGAATTATTCAAACCCAGGCGACTTCATTATACAGACAGAACGAAAAGAGCCAACGTATTTCATCATCTCGCCCAGCTTTGACACCAGAAAGGCAGGCCCTGGTTTCTCGCCCTGGCATTTGGGGAGCCCTGGGATCAGGTCACATTTCTTTGTGTGCTGTCAGGAACCTCCGGGCCCAGGGCTTCTGCTAGAGCTCAGGAAACGTTTATTGGATCTAAGTTCTTTCTGTCAGGGTGAACAAGGAACACCTCCTATCACCAAGGAATTTAAAGTTTCTGCCTGACCCGAGAGGGGGTACAGGGGAGAGTCAGTGCCAGGACAGGCCTGGAACGGTGGTTGGAGGGCACTAGCCAAGGAAGTTTTGCAGAACGATAAAGAGGACTGCAAGGAAAGGAACCCCGAATGCTAATTCCTTCTACAGAATTTTTTTGAGGACCTACCTTGTGCAGGCACCGCTCGAGACGCTGGGGCCAGGATAGACTGATCCTCCTTCCACATGTCCAAGATCTGTAGGCTCTCAGGGCTTCGTCTGCCAAGAAGATAAGTAGGGTCAGACCACCCGGTGCCTGTGTTCTCTAGTTTAGGGCTCACAGCAGGTGGGAGGGCCAGCCTCTCCCAGGGCCCCTCAGACCCTGGACCCTTGGGGTATCCTACCTCCCCAACAAGGAACAGATGCCCCTCTAGGATTCCACTCCCTCCCTTCCCTCGGAAGACAAAGCTGGAAAAAAGCACCTGTTAGACTCTGATTCCCACTCCACCTGCCAGTTAGTTCTGGGCTCAGCTCCCATGTGAATTTCTCTCATTTGCTAATTTCTTTTCATTTCTTATAAGCCTCTGCCACTTGCGCACAATCCCTCCAACGGCTCAGTGAACACCCAAAAAAGGAGGCGAACGATGGAACCAATTTTATCATGAGCTAGTTGGAAACACTGCTCGGGAATACATGTTTTAATTCTGAAAATGTTCTTCGATTTTTTTTTTTTTTTTTTTAGCAAGGGAGCTGCGGTGAGATTTGCGGGAAGATCTCCCATACTGTGGGTGCAGTGTCTCCGGGTTCCTGTCCCAGTATCTGTGGGGAGTTGGGTGGAAAAGGGGTGCCTTTTCCACTCACATTCCCAGACCTTGACATTTAAAGCAACTTGGCGAACACAACTCCCTGGTATCTTTAAGTTTCCTATTTACCTATATGTTTGCATGGTGGGCTGTGAGCATTCCTAATCTATGTCCCCCACCTATCCCACAAACATCTCTGGTAGCAGATGGGAAAGATGCACAGAGCAGAATGTTCCGCGCACCAAAAGAGCCGCACACAAGGCAAAAAGCCTACCTCCCAGAAACTGATTAAATCAATGGTGATAATGGCCATTGAATGGGAAACCATGCAGCTTTTTTTTAAAAATAAAAACCAAGTGTCCTTATTCCTGAATACCATGCCCCTATTAAAGAGTAAGGGAACCCATCGTGCCTAATGGTCCTGTTATCGTATACTCCCTAGTATAAATAACTTACAATCTTGTGTTATTATGTATCATACGAACGAAACACAAATTACTAGTATTTATTAAATAATATGCCATCACGTATGGTATTTTGTATTACGCACTGCAAACCACTGGATGAACCCACCATACATTAATATGCATGAAAAATCAAAGTGCAGAGAACTGCAAAGTCAGTCCATTTGTATAAAGACAAGAAGCGGAGACGAAGTACGTTTGAGCGTGTGAGTGTGCCTGGCAGCTATCGGGAACAGCGGGGCTCGGCAGTTCCTCGCGCATCAGCATCACCTGGAGGGCCTGGAAAGCGCAGGTCGCGGAGCCGCACCTGCGGGTCTAATTTGGCGGGGGTCGGGGAGCAGGCGAAGTTGCAGGGCTGCAAGCTCCCAGGTGATGCTGATGGTCCGGGACAAGGCACGCACCCTGGGCTCAACCGCGGCAATTTGGGGGACAAGGAGCTCTGGGCTTTTGACTTAACACTTACGCATTCATTCAACACCCCTTGCCGAGCGTGGGCTCCGCACAGGGCGGCCGTGGAGCGCCCGGGCTGTCGGGCTGGCCACGAGAACCGCCACCTTTCCTCCACTTCCAGGTGCTTCGCCCCCCAGAAGGGAAACTGAGGCCCCGACGCGCGCCCGCCGTCCAAGGTCTCGGACTAAGTCTGGAAGAGCTGGGATTCGAACGCTGGCTGTGTCGCCGACAAGCGTCCCGCCGGCTCCCGAGCTCCGGACACGCCTCTTGCCGCGGCCGTTGGGGACTCCGGGACCAGCGCCCCAGCGCACGCGAGAACCCGGCAAGGCCGGCGGATCGGTCGGCGGGAGCCTGCTGGGAGCGTCCGGCGCGCGCCCGCTGGAGCTGCGCCCCGCCGCGCCCCACCCCGCCCCGCCCCGCGGGCCGCAGGGAGGGGCGGGGCCGCGCGACGGCCGGGCGGGCGCGCTCGCGCTCGTGCCCGCGGGGCGAGCGCAAGGGAGCGCGGCCAGGATAGAGGCTCGCGGAGCCGCCATTCTAACGCAGGCGCGGTGGCCAAGTGGTAAGGCGTCGGTCTCGTAAACCGAAGATCACGGGTTCGAACCCCGTCCGTGCCTGGCGTGGGTCTTCCTTGGCGGGGAGACTTTTTAGGCGTGGGCTCCCTTTTCCAGAGCGTCCATCTCAGAGCCCGCCTCCTGTACTCCGCGTCTAGAGCCGTGCAGTTGGGTGCAGAGCTGGCCCACTGTTTTCACCCCGTTTGGGTTCCCGCTCTCCTCCCCGTCTCGCGGAGGGTGAGAGTCCGGGTGGTCTGGCCCCGCAGCTTCCGCAAACTCGGCCCGCGCCGCCCTCCGCTCCCTGCAAATCAACGCCCCTTCCCCCCCCCTCCCCGCTGCGGGAAGTTGCGAGTCTTCCGGACACCCGTGGCCCCGGGCATGCATGCATAAATAAATAAATAAATAAATCCCTCCAGCTGCTGGCACTGGACTGGGGAGCCACTGAGCTTTCCCCTGCACACTGAAGTCCAATTTTATCCTCTCTAATGAGAGGACTGCGGCGGCCTGAAGCCGGGCCCACGCCCAGAGGCAGCTGCTGGCGGGCGGGCCGGCTATTTTTAAAACGAAATCCGCTGCAGGCGCTGCGTTAGAGAGGAAATCCTGCCCCGACGCGCGGCCGTGGGGACGCGGGATCCTGCACCCGGTCTGGGCCTCCGTCTGCCCTTCTGGGAAATGGGTCTGTGCCGGCCGGAGGCGGTCGAGGCGGCCCCAGGAAACCGAGCCGGGGTCGCGGGGAACCTGTTTTCTCTGCGCCGCGGAAGGATGCACCACGCGGCTGCTCGAGGGCATTTAACGAGTCGAGTGACCTCGGACCCGGCCACCCCCCGGAGGGGGGGGGGTGGCCCATTTGTCGTCTGAAAACCGGCTTAACCTAGCTCGGAGAAACCTGGGTCGGCCTGACATTCCTAATGGAGTCAGGGGGCTGCTGCTGTCTGCGTGGACTGGGGTGGGGGGTGGGGTACCTCCGTGCACCAGCCTGATCTGGGCGGGCTCCCTCTGATGGGCAGAGTGGGGTTGGGGTTGTGATGGGGGGCGGGGAACCTGGCAGGAGCGGCCAGCGGGTAAGCGCTCCCGCCGTGCCAGCCTTCATCCGCATCCCCGGGCCTGGGCCAACGCGGGTCGCGGGACCCCACCGCCAGCGCTCCCGAATTCAGTAAATCCGAGCTGGGGCCTGACCCCTTTGCATTTCTACCTCCCTCCTACGGGGTGCTGATGGTGCCGGACCCCACGGGGAGCCGCTCTTCAAGAAGGAGAGCCACGCTCTAAACCCAGGGGCACGTGCGTGTGCATGTGTGCAAAGGCGGGAGCTCGCGCACGTGAAAGGAGTGAACAAGGGGGCTTCTCACGCTTCAGCCTGGGGCTCGCTGATTCTTCGGTGCAGTTGGGAGACTGCATTTCTGGCCTCTTGCTGATGCTGGGGTGGCTGGTCCCCGCCCTCCCTGGCTGGACAGAGGGTAGGATCCACACCAAATGAACAGTCATTCCTCTCCTTAGGGGTGGACGGGGGAGGGGGGGGCGGTCCCAATCGGGGAGCTGTTGAAAGGCTTCATTTCTATCCTGTAAACGTTCACCTTGTTTGGATTTTCCAGGAGATGGCTGTCTTACCTGCAATTTTTACCCCCAGATTCATTCCAGAGCCCACAAACCCAAAGATAACCTATTAGAACACAGGCACCTTAGAACGACGCAGAATTAACAGATAATGATTGGGTGTCCTCTTCTCTCCACTGGGCACCCACTCATTTCTTTTTTGAAGAAGGGTCACAAAATAGCACTTAAGTTCCTCCCTGTTAAAAATATCCCTAAATAGTCCTTCCTGTTAAACAAACAGAAAACCACAGTGCCCCCAGCAGGTAGGCCAGTATTGGGGTGGGGGGTGGGGGGTGTTAGTGAACGGCAGAGATTTTCCTGTCTTTCCCTTCAAAGAGTGAAGCAGCGTACCTAGATGACAACATCCTAGGAGAGCACCCCCAATACTTTCCCTGCCCCACCCTACACCCCCCTTGGCCCCCCATGATGCATGGACTTGAGAAAAAGGCAATTTATCCAAAGCACTGTAAGTACCATTCTCCACCCCCCCCACCCCGCAATGGCACAAAATATCTAATGGTATGTATTTATATGTGGAGAAGCTGCAGGGGTAAGGTGGGGGCACCTGGGTGGCTCAGGTCATGATCCCAGGGTGGTAGGATCAAGCCCCGCATCCGGCTCCCCTGGGAAGCCCGCTTCTCCCTCTCCTACTCACCCTGCTTGTGTTCCCTCTCTCGCTGTGTCTCTCCCTGCCAAATAAATAAACAAAATCTTCAAAAGAAAAAAAAAAAAACCCCACAGTTTGGCATACACTGCCGAATCAGACCCCAAAACTCTGAATTTGGGTCCTCTTTCCACTCAAATGCGTAACGCTGATTATGTGTCTGAATAAGCAAGCCATTTTATGTTGATTTAAACCACTTGTGTTCATGAATATAGAAAGCCATGTTTGGATTTCTATAACTTTTCTGGAAGTGTTTGCTCTGTAAAGAATCGTTCCCTGGTCTGCTTCGGATATGTAAAGGGAAAGATAAAGAAGCCCCCTAGCTGGGGTTGGAAGAGAGGAAACTGAGCCTTGACCCCCCTGAGACCCCGCTGTGTGAACTTGACCACCGCGGAGAAGGTGGGTTTGCATTGGGAGCTGGGTAAGGACAGATCATGAGAGGCAGCGGCAGAAAAAGGTTAAATAAGAATTCTGAAGCCGAAGAGGGAGCCCAGGATCCTAACCTTAAGGAGGAGAAATCCGGGAGCAAACTTCAACAGTGACACCAGGTGGCAGCATAGAGCAAGGGCAGAGTTAGCTCTACCAGAAACCGGTGGGGGCAATACACCCTCCACTAAACCTCTCCCGGCCTCAGTTTCTCCCATTCTAAAATTGGAATGATACACACTCACTTGCTTCTCGTCTGGTGGAGTCCTTCTGATGGCAACATGGTAACCCTCCGCCCGCCAGGATGTCAAGGGCGGTCCATCCTCGTCATGGTGTCATGGGCAACCATTAAAAGGAATGACTGATCGATGGATCTGGAGATTAATTTAGCAATAAAAGCCGTGTCCTGCTTTTGGGGGTTTGTTTTATAGCTTTATCGAGGTATAACCGATAAACAAAAACACCCACACGTATGGAACGTAGAGAATTGGATGAGTGTGGACGTATGGACACACCCGGGGAAACCATCACCGGGGCAAGGTGGTAGACATACCATCACCTCCAACTTTCCTGGGTCCCTTTGCTTTTTGTGTGTACATGATGAGAACACTTAACATGAGATCCGCCCTCTCGACAAATTTGTGAATAATAATCATTCTGTTCTACAGATCTCTAGAATTTCTCCATCTGGTATAATGTAACTTTAGGGGATGTCTTTGTAAAAAAATAAATAAGCATATTTATCCACACGTGTGGATTTTTATGTTGGTTTCTCAGAAAGAACACTCACTACCCACCCCCCGCACCCCTCTCCCCTGCATGGAAGGCTCCCTGTCCTGCTGTTGGCCATGGAGACCTCCAGGTAGAGGGAGGGGTGGCGGGGAATTATAGACCCAATGACCAACGGCTTTCCTATTATCACGGCATCAGAGAGAGAAGCCGTGTCACTTTCAGGGTCAATATTTTTCCAGCAAAAACTTACAAACTTACCTGAAAAAAGGAGAAAATGTGAAGAGTACACAGGTGTCAGGGCGCGGGAAGGCACGGGCGTTCACACAGAGCTCACACCGTGTAGACGAGATGCCAAGTGTGCAGGGAGAAAGCCCACTCTCATTATCCGAACTGACCCCCTCAAAGGAGAGGCCTCGGGTCCACCGCCCTGGTCCGTCTCCCATCTGGAATGACATCATGGGCTTTGAAAACCTACATTAAAGAATAAAAACCGGCCCTCTTAAGAAGAGAGTGAGTGATCTGTAGTCATGCATGAGTTGAGAACCACATTTTAAAACCAGAAGCATATTTCAGGCATGAGTAGCACTTAAAAGAAAATATTGTGGCAGCCCCTGGAAGCACCAGACGTTGTTTGTGTCACATCTACTTGAGTTTTGCTTTTGCAAATCACCAGGCTGGCGCAGGACGATCACTTCCCAAGACGTGCTCCCTTCTGCCCCCTGCTCCCCGCCCTGCCGTCCTCACTCAGGTGGGCAGAGCTGATTTTTCACTCCCTGTGGGCACAGAAGAACCCCAGAACTCGATGCTCGGCGGCATGTAAGATCTTCGACAATTCTGGAAGCATACCGATAAGAAACACTGTCTCTTCCTTGGAGAAGTGCTGGCGGGCAGACTCCGTGATACCCTGTTATACTCGCCTTCTGGTATCACACCCCGTGTCATCCCTTAAGTGGGAGGACTGTGACCTGATTCCAACCAACGGAACCCGGCAAAGGAGACGTGATGCCACTTCTGGATAGCAGACCCCTCCTGCTGGGTGGATGGGATGGGAGGCCCACATGGCCAGGAATGGAAGGCATCCTCCGGCCAACAACCAGCAAGAAATGGAAGCCTGGGTCCAATGGGCCACAAGGAACTGAATTCTGTGCAGCTGTGTGACCTTGAAAGTGAGTCCTTCCAGTTGCTATGAGCTAAACATTCATGTCACACACACACCCCAAATTCATATGTCAAAGTCTTCATCCCCAGTGTGATGATATTAGGGGGTTAGGACTTTGGGGGTAATCAGGAGGGGATGAGGTCATGAGGGTGAGGCCCTCAGGATGGAATTCATACCTTAAAAAAAGAGGATGAGACATGAGAGTGCGCTCTCGCTTTCTCTCTCTCTCTCTCTCTCTCTCTCTTTCCACCATGTGAGGAAAAGAAGGCCATGCTGGTGACAGACCCAGGCTTGCACTGGTGTTCTCCCACCACTGGACTAAGTCACCACAACCTTAGCCACTTAAAACTGCAGCGTCTTTTTCTCTGTCCGTGTCTGTAGGTCTGAAGCCCAGGTGGGTTCTGGGTCTCACACAAGTCTAAAGTCAAGGTGGTGACCAGCTGGGCTATGATCAGACGCTCTGGAGGAGTCTGGTTCTATGCTTCCTCGAATGGTTGGCCAGATCCGGGTCCCTGCACTGGTAGGAATGGGCTCTGTGTCCTCGGTGCCTCGAGGCCTCTCTCCAGTCCTTGCACGCAGTGCAGTGTCCTGACATCCGCGCCAAGTCCCCTGTACATTTCAGATCTTGCCTCGCCTTCTGCGTCTTTCTCATGCAAGCCAAGAAAAAAAAAAAGTTCTCTACTTCCTGCAAGCCAAAGAAAATTCTCTGCTTGGGAGGGCTCCAGATTTTGGATTGGGCCCACCTGGATAATCCAGACTCATCCTCCTTTTAAAAAGTCTATAACTTTAATTACATCCGCAAAGTCCCTTTTGCCATGAAACACAACAAATTCATAGGTTCTCCCAAATTTGGGAGACCATGATTCTGCTTACCTCAACCCTTGACGCACCCCTCCTCCCTCACCTGCTCATCCACTTGGTCAATGCCTAACTAAACCTCTCTCTAGTCACCTACTGTGTATTGGTTTCAACTTCCCCTGCTCCATCTCTTCTTTGATGACTGATGCTTGGACAGGTGCAGTAGACTCCTAACTGGTATCATTTGCTTTCCGTCTTGCCTCTCTTCCATCCTCCTTCCACTGTCATTTGACCTCTCTCCAACACAGCAGTGAATATGTCACTCTCATGATTCCATGATTTACATCCTTCACAAGATGCCCACCACCACCAGGATAAATCCCAACTCCTCAGCATAGCATTTCGGGCCTCAAGTGTCCCACCTCCAGTGCTCCCTCTTGCTCTTGTTTTCCAACAGTCTTTAGCATGTCTTCAATTCAGGTTCATCCTGGGGGCCTGCAAATATGCTGTTCCCTCTCCCTATAATGAATGACCTTTCTCCATCTCCAGCTTTCTGGAAAACTCCTATGTATACCACAAAACTTTGCCCCACTATTACTAACTTAACTACTATTTTGAATCATCCCTCAGTGCATTGGTTGGAGCTGCTCTTTCCTTGACACACCACCAGCACCTTGAGTTTATTGTTTTTCTAGCACCTACCACACGATATCACAACTACTGGCTTACATGCCCATGCATTTCCCAAGAGGCTAAAAGCTCAAATGCCCAGAGGAGCCAGATGGGCTGTGTGGACGTGTAAAACCTTTCGGGAATAAGGCAACAAGGACTCGAGGGGCATGAGGGAAACTGGAGAGTCCACGCCAGGCTAAACGCCACCACGTTTCTGAAAAACCCAGGTAAATAAGACCCAGGGACGTTCCTCTGGCCTCTGCAAGGCTTGCAGAAATTCGTGTACACAAGGCTGTTCACAGCAGCATTGCTGGGAAGAGCTGAATGTCCGTCCAGGAAAACCGAAAAGCAAACTGTGGAATGCTCACAGAAGAGAAAGAAGTTCAGCCGTTCAAATAAATAAACGGTAACTCCATCCAACGACATGGAGAGAGCTCGCAAAATGTGGAGCAAAAAGAAAAAAAAAAAAAGGCAGAGAAAGATGATGCCATTTATACAGCGTAAACATTGTGCAAACAAAGCCCTGTTTGTTTCTGGCCTCATAGGTGGTAAACACATTTTAAAGACCTGCCTGAGTGTGACAGTGTCTACACTCAGGACAGCGTTGTCTCTGGGGATCCCAGAGACTGGCCGCGAGGTATTCACTGAATTTGCATTTGATTGGATCCGATTCCTGTATTACTTACGCTGGGTGGTGGCACAGAGGTGTTTGTTAATTTATTCTCTGTTGTTTGCCATTGGCTCATTGGCTCGGAATGCCTCACAATTAATGGCAAAAACAAAACAAAAGTGTGGTTCTCATGGGGTCTAACCCACATCATGCTGCCTGGCACGTGACACAGTGAGGAAAATGCTACATCCATTGTACAGATGGCACCACTGAGAGAAAGAGAGAGGAGGTACGCTCCCCAGGTTCCGGAGGACAGACTGGCCTTGGGATCAGGGCTAGAGGCCTGTGTGCAGAGGTAGAAATGGCCCACCCCTGGGCTTTTCCCAGAACCAGCCCTCCCAGCCTCGGATTTATGCGGACATTGGCACAATGTGGCATTCCAAGGCCACAGGAGTCTGGTATCAGAAGGGAGCTGAACAGCCTTTTCAGTGTCCCGTGGCCTTCTAGAAGCTACCAGAGCAGGCATTAGTGGGGAGAGGCTCCAATAATCCAACTCAATGGCTCTAAGAATTCTCCCACTGTCTCCATGGCCAGCCCATCTGGTAGGAAGCCGCCTTTGGCCTTGGCCTCTCCAGACTCTGTCTACCCCCTTTCCTGCCCACCCTCCCCACCTCCCCGCCTACCCTTCCCCTGTAAGCTGGGATGACTCTCTTCTGACCAACTCACCACTTGTCACCTACATAACCTATTCTTTCTCAGACTATCTGTCCCTTCCTCATGCATCTCCATGATGTCTAGGTTCTTTTTCACTAGTCCCGTCACCCATTACCCTGACGGGCATATCAAGCCCTTGCCCACAAGGCTAACCCAGAGTCTTTGGGGACCAGCTGTGGATATTCAAAAGATTCTACTCTCTTTCCTTCCCCAGTGACAGCCACTCCCACAGACCTGAACCAGCAACTCTCCACTCTTCCCACATCCCCTGTCCAGGATAGGTAAGGTGGCCAGCTATCTGGTTTTCCTGGGACTGTCCCAGTTTTATCACTGAAAATCCAATGACCCAGAAAACCCCTCGGTCCTGGGTAAACCAGGATGGTGGGTCATTCTACCTATCCTTCCGTCCAAAAGAAGCCAGTCATCTCAGGGACTCTCTTAAGAGACTTGGGGACAGGCCACCACCATTAGGAATGACCACCAGCCTCTGACCAGCATGAGGTCCTAAACTCTAAGGACATCTTGCCGTCTGTGTCACACAGGGATTGCTGCATCCCCAAGATGCAGGTGGAGATCCGGGCCCCGAATACGGCCATGTGGTCCCAGGCAGCAGTGAAAGTTGCACATTGCATTCTCCAGGGGTAGACACGGGGAAATTTCTATTCCAGGCCATGGAGGTTGGGGCTCGCCACATTGACCTCAGCTCTGAATTGCAAGAAGAAAGAATTTTAAGTCAAGGGGTCAAAACTCAAATATCGATATGACCAGGCAGACGACCTAAGCAAATCCAGCCAGGCAGAAAGTATGCCCTTAGCACTTGGGATACTTTTTTCTACAAGGAACAAGGGCTGCCCCATCTCAAACTGCCTTTAAAAAATAAGGACATTTATAAGGTATTTACCAGGATGTCTAGAGGTACGGTGGGTCTCTCAACTGAATGTTTGAGCAACTCCATCAGGCCACTAGAGACATGGGTTCCTTCCACCTCTCTTCTCTGCCATCAGCATGTCGGCTTCACCCTCAAGTCTGGCCCCAAATGGCTGCTGCGGTTCCAGGCATCACGTCCAAATTCATCATCTCTCATTGGTTGGGATTGTATCAGAAGATTATTCTCCAACCAATGACTGGTGGTTTCCTCTGAGCCAAAGAGCTGAGCTGGAGAGGGATGAGGAAGAACAATGAGAAGAGAATTTCCATGACCGAGTTACGGAAGGATCTGGGACAGCCACCTGAAACAGAGACACTGGTGGTCCATAAGCCTCCTCGTCCTCCTGGTCTCTGAGCCAGGCACCACATTTCACAGCCTCTTGGGGTATTTGTTGGGCCTCATGACTGGTGCTCACCAATGTGGGCCACTTCCTAGCTGATGCATTTAAGAGCTGGTTTGCTTTCCCTGTAGCCCCCACCCAGCTCATGGAGAAAGAATGAAGTCCTAGAAGATACCAGAGCACCTGTCATGATCTTGGGGTCGTGGGATCGGGCCCCCTGTTGGGCTCCACACTCAATATGGAGCCAGCTTGGGACTCTTTATCTCGATCCGCCCCTCTACCACTGCCCCACCCCTACCCTGTACTTTCTCTCTCTCTCGAATAAATAAAATCTTTAAAATATATATTTTAAAACATTTTTGAAAAAGATGCCAAGCCCCCAAATAAAAGGCACCTGTTTAATCTAATTAACCTGTGGAGCAGGATTGCCCCTGCTCCCAACTTCCTGGGCTGTGATCCAAACGAGAAATAAAATCGTACCGTGGTGAGCCACTGGAAGTGTGGGATTGTTTGTTACAGCAGTTAGCCTTCCCTGACTGATGGTTCTATGGCCCCGTGGCAATGCGGGCCCACCGTTGCCAAATCTCTTGATCGTTCGATTTTTTTTTTTTTTTAAGAGAAGCCAGAAATCTGGATTTTTTAAAATATGAAATTTCCTGATTGAAAAATGTTGGCAACCAAATCAAATTTACTATTATTATTTTAAATGGTCTGTGGGCCAAAACAAACACGTCTGCGGCCTCCACTTGGCCTGTGGGCTGCCAGTGGCAACCTCTGGTCAAAATACTTTAAAGCCAACAGTATTGATTTTTAAGTTGGTACTGGTTTGAGCGGCGGCGCTAGGCCCACGGTCATGTGGGTTCCAGAGAGGAGGTCTGTGCAGAAGGAGACGCCGTCCGAGTCCTCTGTGTCTACCTGGGTTGCGTGTGGAATATTCTTCCGGGTTCCTGACACAGCTTGGCCACTCTGCTGGAATTCCAAGGCATTGACTTTGCATTTCTCGGCGACCAGGTCACGCTGGACCAGGCCGACCTACCCACCCAGTCCGGGGTACTGCTCCACAACTTAGAGAGAAGGGAGAACCCCTTCTGAATCCACCCCTAGTGTCCAGAGGCATGAGACCGGTTCCCCACTCCCATTTAACAGGGATGGACCGTTCTACGATTTATAGAGTGCTTAGGATGCACTCCATGCAAATCGTGTGATTTCACTCTCTTAAACATCCCCATTGTTACCAGGGAGGACAGCCGAGAACTTGTCCAAGGTCACAGCCTGATTGATCTCTGGCATCTCTTTCCATTGCAAAGCCTTTCTTTCTTTTTTTTTTTTTTTAAAGATTTTATTTATTTATTTGACATACAGAGATCACAAGCAGGCAGAGAGGCGGGCAGAGAGAGAGAGAGAGAGGAGGAAGCAGGCTCCCCGCTGAGCAGAGAGCCGGATGTGATGCTGATCCTGGGATCATGACCTGAGCCGAAGGCAGAGGCTTTAACCCACTGAGCCACCCAGGCGCCCCTGCAAAGCCTTTCTTTTTTTTTTTTTTTTTATAATTTTTATTTTTTATAAACATATTTTTATCCCCAGGGGTACATGTCTGTGAATCGCCAGGTTTACACACTTCACAGCACTAACCATAGCACATACCCTCATTGGAACGATACAGAGAAGATTAGCATGGCCCCTGCAAAGCCTTTCTTAACTGGCCTTTGTAACCGGTCTGTGTCACTTTGTGTCTAGCAGGCGAGGGTCGGGTCCCTCAGCAGACCAAGAAGCAAAGAGCCCTGGGTCTCACCAAAGAGCAGTTTATCTTTCTGTCTACCCGGGGCTTAGGGTTGTCAGCCTCCTGAGAGCCCCACATCTTCACAGATGGGATATCGCTGCAGTCCCAGTGTTCACCCCCACCCAAGCTTCTCTTCTAGTACTTCTCCTTCTTTCTGCTATTCCTAACAAAACTTGATTTCGCCCTGCCATGTGCCGGACGGTCCAGGGTACCAGGAGTCCAGGCCTTTCCCGGAGACTCCTTCTGCCCAGGATGGCCACTTCGCACTTCTGGCCTGGGCCCTGGCATCTTCTCCTGGCCAGAAACCTGGGTGCAGGTGGGACCCCTTCCTGGGAGGAGGCCAGAGTGGGCCTCTGGGGCTTCTGGCAGAAGAGTGGGGTGTATCCCCGAGTCTGGCTTAACTGGATGTCAGGCCAGCCACCGGCATGGGTCGCAGGACACTGAGCCAGAATGGGCAACAGCAGCCCTCCAAGGGATTGGGGGACATCTTTTAGGGTGCTTTATTTTTTTAAAAGATTTTATTTATTTATTTGATAGAGATCACAAGTAGGCAGAGAGAGAGGAGGAAGCAGGCTCCCTGCTGAGCAGAGAGCCCGATGCGGGACTCGATCCCAGGACCCTGGGATCATGACCTGAGCCAAGGGCAGAGGCTTTAACCCACTGAGCCACCCAGGCACCCCTAGGGCACTTTAAAGTACAAAGTAAAGGCAAGGCCCTGGTTGGCTTGGGAGGGGCTTCTTGTCCACAGGCCCTGCTGGTCCCAGCAAAGCTTGCCCTTTCCTTCTGCACCCAGCTGTGAGAGCCTGAACTGGGGAGAGGAGGTGAGTTTCCAGAATCCTGTGGCTCCATGCACAGACGTGGGTGGTAGGCAGCCCCTGTGCGGGGCCCTGAGCCTGTCCTGCAGGGGCATAAGGAAGTTATTTCAACTCCCCAGAAGGGCCCGGCCCATACCTGCTGCCTTTGGCCCCAGTTTTCTCCTCCAACACCCCTACTCCAGGTAATAAAGCCAGACACAAGCAACCATCTCATGGACTCCTCAGGGGCCCTTCTTGGTCAAATGTTAAAATTCTAGGAGAAATCCCATTCTCCATTTGGAGCTACCCATGAATTTGGCAAACCGGTGCCTTCCTCCGCAGGAACGAGCCCAAGAAAACCCAGAAGAAATCCAAAACCTAATTCTGAAGCTGTGGGGAAATGAGAGCAAAGGGGGTCAGGGACACCTACTCCACAGAGGCATCTTTAGGTGAAGGAACAGGATAATAGGTCAACAGCGTCTCCTGCGGACCATTTTGGGGGCTTGCCAGCATGGCCTTCAGAAACTGCGTTGACTCTCACTGTTGGGCATAGACCCTGAAGAGGTAAGGTGCTCGCTGTGAAGAGTGACTCGGAGACACTTATATGTCAGGTGGTGGGTATTAGGGAGGGCACGTATGGCATGGAGCACTGGGTGTGGTGCATAAACAATGAATTCTGTTACGCTGAAAAGAAATAAATAAAAGTGGGGTAAAAAAAATAAATGTCATATAATTAATTTCCACAGGAGGCTGTATTAATGAAAATTCTGAGACTATGTCCATGAGGCCAATTTTTTGCAGCATTTCTGAATATTTTTTCCCTTGTTAGGATATTTTTGTTACGTATTTTCTGTTAATGGGACTTAAAACTGCAACATTTAAACACAAAATAAATAAAAAGAAAATCTTTATAGGAAGCAGTGGGGGAAAAAATGCCCAGTACCCCTCCCTACCAGGGTATTTGCTTCATTTAAGCCCCAGGAGAGTCCTATAACGCAGGTATTAAAATTCCCACTTTACAGATGAGGAAGCTGAGGCCCAGGCAGGCTCAGCAGTGTCCAGGGTCTCCCTGCTGGTGAGAAGCAGTAGGGGGAGCCCAGCCTCTCAAGGGCCCTACCCCGTAAGAGAGACTGCAAAGGCAATGCAGTCTTCATGGAGACCACATGCCAGGAGGACTAGCAGGGAGAACCCAGGTGGACACCCTGGCCCAGCTTTGATCACTCATGGTGCCCTGACCCAGACACCTTGAGGTCAGGGACCTGTCCTGTTTGTCCCCGTGGACCCAGCATCAGCTCTGGGCCTGGCACACAGCAAGCTTGGGATCCAAGAACAACTGACCTCAAAGTCTCAGTCATTTCCTCCGGAAAATGGGCAGAGCTCAGCGAGCTAGTATACTTCCGTACTGGGCGCACAGGAGGTCTTCAGGGGCAAATGGGGACCGGTGATTACCAGTAATCAGCCCTTTGCTCTAAGTGGCATCTGACCTATTCCCCCTTTTGCCACATTCCCCTCCAAGCTGCTATGGAAGACAATATCCCCTAGGGGTCCTTCCACCCCCATGAGCCCAGAGCCCTCCCCACCACAGCCTTCCTTGCCTCTCTCTGAGCCCTGCCCTCCAGGCTTCTGGAATTAGAACCCTGCCAGGGAGAAGGGGCATAAGACACAAAGCAGTGAGTTGAAAATCAGTGCAGTGACTAAAGTGGGGCGGGGGGATAGGGGTTCCGCCCGGGGAAGAAGGAGAAGAGGGGCCTACCCGGCTCAC
The DNA here is from genome assembly GCA_004024625.1 of Mellivora capensis. Classification (NCBI taxonomy): domain Eukaryota; kingdom Metazoa; phylum Chordata; class Mammalia; order Carnivora; family Mustelidae; genus Mellivora; species Mellivora capensis. Next base: position 113,544 of record PISX010003527.1, read on the forward strand.
TCCTCCTGGCTGTGGTCCCTGGGATCCCCTTGATGGCATCAGGAGGCCCCACTGGGTTGGGCGATGTGTTTTCTGAATGTGACACGTGTTGGCCAACAGAGGACAGCAAATACATTTTTTATGATCCTGGGAGGCTCAGTGCTGTCACATTTGCTCGAAAAGAGGCTGGTCAGTAGAGGGGACAAGTCATGTCTCAGTTATTTGGATCCTCTTGGGGCAAGAGGGGACACTTGTAGGATGATGGGGGGGGGGGGTCGTCCCTGGGCAAGGAATGCAGGTGGGGCAGATTTCAGGAGGGACTGAGCTGTAGGAAAGTGTCCCTCTCACCGTGGGAACCTTATGTAGCTTATGGAAGGGATGTCCGGCCAGGCGACAGATCTTCACCAGGTGGAGAAGTTACCCTCAATGCCCTACCCCCAGTTTCCAGATCTCCCCGACGCTGCCGCTGCCGCTTGGAAAGCAGCACCAAAGTGACACTGGAACGGGACAGGGGCAGGTGGAAGGAGGGGGAGAAGCAGAACTTTATGTTTTGGCCTGAAAGCGGGTTGGTATTTGGGGAGCTCTTGTGCACAGAGCATGTCCGTCCTGTTTCCAAAACTGGGGGTTCCAGGGGACTCCAGTTATCACAGAGCAGGTTAGGATTAGGGTGGTGACCAGGCGCGGGGGGCCCATCTGGGTGCTGCTCCAACTTCCACCGTTTGTTCATGGGACTATGAAAATGGGAGGAACGACTAAAAGCGCCTGCTGGCACCGTCACTGCCTGTTCCCAAAAGAGGCTAGCCGATCCGGGGGCGAGTCTGAATCTTAAGTAGATGTGTCCCCATTCAGGCACCCTGCACCCCAGCCGAGGGATCCCTGGAGCGCATGTGGCGGACTCCTGCCCGCCCCCAGAAGGGAGGCCCAGCCCAGGCTCCCTCCTCCCGCCCACGGGGTGTTGGAAATGGGGAATCTCTCCCTCCCTCGTTCGTCCCCCCCCACCCCAGTTTGGAGAACCCCAGGCTCTGCCCCCACAGGTCGAGGCTGACGTCGCCGCCGCATTTCTAGGAATGCCCCTATCCACTGACTATATTTGGCGAGGGTTTCTAGGAAGGCACCCCCCCACCCCGGCCCCCGCCCCTGCCCCCACCCGGGCAGGCGGGCGCGCGCCGCTTCCAGGCTCTCGCCCTCTCTCCCGGGCAGGGGAGGAGCCGCCCCGCCTGGGCCGCCGCCGCCTCCCCAGCGCCGCCAACCCCGGGCCGGCCCAGCCCCCGCCCCGGGCCGGCCATAGGGCGTTGGGGGGGGAGCGGGGGAGGGGGGAGCGGGGGGGGGCGCGGCTTTGTGGCGGCAGCGGACCGTGGAGGCCGGGTGCAGCCCCGTCGGCTCCGTGCTCTCCGCAGAAAAGGATTTTCTACGTCCCCCGCCCATCACTTGGATCTTGTCTGGGGAGGGAGGGGTGGGATCTTTCTCTGGAAGTCACCCCCACCACCCGCGGTGAAGGATTTGAGGCTGGGCTCCAATCGAGGCGGAGGCTGCAGGGCCCGCGGGCGCCCCCCGCCCCGCGCACGCCTCCCGGGAGCCCAGGAAGGCGCAGCCCCGGGGGGGCCCCCCTGCACCCCCGGAGGAGGCAGCGGCGGTGAGTGACCCCCTCTTGCCTGCATGGCACCCTCCCCCCGCGCCGGGGCGGGGGCCGCGGCAGGTGGGTGCCCAGGCCCCCGGGCCCAGGGGGTGCGGGGCGGCCGCCTGCGGGGGGGGGGGGCGGGTGGAGACGCGAGTGGGGAGGTGGTGGCGGGGGCAGCGCCCGGCTCTCTGGGGACCCAGCGCTAGACGCTTGTCTGGGCTGCGATCCGCCGCCGCTGCCGCCCCCCGAGGCGGCGGGGCTGGGCTACCTCCCCGGCCCCCTCCCCGGCTCCCGAGAGGGGCGTGTTAGGCGAGGAGGTGGGATCGGGGCGAGGCAGCCCCCCACCTCCGCGATGCTGGGGCTTGGAAATTAATGGGCGGTTGGAAAGGCAGCCACCCCGCCCCCACCCCGGAAAGCCCGTGCGGGAAACTGACTCGCTGCGTGACCCCGATATCAATGCCGCGCTGAGAGCAGGCCGCCCGCTCGCCGGCCCGCGCCCGCCGCGCCCCGCCACTCCACGTGCGCCCCGCGGGCCTCGCTGGCTCGACCCGGGCCCCGGGGGCCGCCGGCAAAGCAGGGGAGGACAGTCCCCAGAGAGTTATCGCCTCCCCGAAGTAAAGTTGGCTGTCCCCTCCCTCCCTCCCCGCGAGGAGCAGGCGGCCATAGCACGTTGGCTTAGCTTTTGATGGGCAGGAGCCCGGGGTGTTGGGGGCGGGGGGGGACGGGACGACACACACAACTAGGTTCCGGGGTGCAGACTGCGGTGCCAGGGCCCGAGACCACACCGTGTTGCTCTGACAAGAGTTAGGGTAAAAAAAAGGTTGGGGGGAAAGACATCTTGATTTGGGGATGGGGGAGTGGCCTTTCTGCTTTTCTCCTGCTTCCAGTCCCCACCGTGGGGAGCGTTGGAATGTGCCGCTCAGATCCTCTGAGGACACATCCATATTTATAATTTATTTTTAGGAGAAGTTGTGAAAAAGAGAGGGGGTTTAAAATGGGGAGAAAAGGGGGGGTGGCCTTTTCCGAACCCAGAGGCTAATTGAGCTATTAAGGTGGAAATAATTTCCCCCAATCCGGGCAAGCAGCAAATTTGACTTTAATGAGGGAAAATTAAGAGCATAAATAACTAAACTTTAGCTGGCTGTGGGGGGGGGGGGTGGGAATTGTATGCGGCACCAAGGGCACTCCTTTTGCGCTTTGCTAAGGGACATTTTGGGGGCCCAGCCCTCATACCTTCCCAGGGATAGCTTTTGGGCCCAACTTGTGGGGCTGAGGGCAGGAGAGGGAAAAGATACTGGCTTTGGGGGTGGGCAAAATACCAGCCCCCCATTCCTCCCACTACCATCCTGGCTTTTCAGTGAGATCAACTGTCATCTCTGTAGGCAAACCCAAGATTTCCTTTAATTATCCAGGATTCTCCAAAATCCTGCCTCCGTGGCCGCCTGCCCCAGGGCCGTGAGCTGTGGAAGGGAACACACTTCCTTCGAAAGGTTTTGGAGGCTGTGGTCCCAGAATCGGGGTTTTGAGGGCGAGATGAGTTTATGTTTTATCCAACTGGCCCACAAAGTCCCGCTTTTGGGGTCATTCTAAACATCGAGGGACTCAGGCCCAGCAGCCGCTGGAGAGAGAGCCAAGAGCTAACACCTCCAAGTTGCATGTCTAAAAGCTGATTGGAGAAGGGGGGGGGAAGGTTTTGCTACTTTTGGTAAAAGTGAAAGGCCGTTGGGGGTGGTGGTGGATATTCTTGTGTGTGTGTGTGTGTGTGCGCACGCGCACATGTGGTCGCACACGCCACTCAGTTTGTTGAACCTGCTAAGTTTTTAAGAGCCTCTTGCCTTGGGAGGCCAGGAAGAGATAAGGGAATCGTGCAATTTTTTTCTTCCGTCAGTGGTTTCATGAGATGTCGCAGAGGATAGGATTTGAACGGAATGAGTGCCATCCCGATTTGACACTCTCCAAATCAAAGTGTTGGAGCTCTGAGTGGTAATGATGTTAGATCTGTCTTCGGGAGCACCCACCCCTCTGCTGACTTCCAACACAGCATTTCTTTGGTGCCTTGCTCTGAGCCATTTTTATAGGAAACTCAGGATAGTGTGTTCACGGGAGCTCTCTAAGACAAGGGTGATAGGGGCACAAATGTCCAGCCCGGAGCATTCTCCTTATTAAGTTGTCTTAATTTACACACACACACACACATAGCCCTGCCCTCCAGTTGTGACCTGTACAGACACCCACATACCTTAAGTTGATTTACTTGCAAACCTGGATTTCAGTCGCATGTCCACAGCACCGAACAGGAAAGCGAGCTGTACCCGGAGAACTTTGGAACACAGGGTTCTTGATGGGAGATTCTGTGTTTGTAACAGACAGAAGACATGTACACACAGATGACATTTGCACTCCGGGGCCTTGGCAAAAACAGTTCTTGACTTGCCGAGATCTTTCTCTTTGTTAGGGGGCACGATGAAACAGCACAATTTCCGAGGGTCCACGGTCCCAGCGTGGCTCATTGATGGGAAATTATCACGTTGTGACACAAATTGTGTTTGTGCTTTGCTGAACGGTTGCCCCCACCCCCACCCCCCGCAGCCCCCGAGAGCTGTCAGATCGTATTTGCTTTGCTAAATAAGGATATCTCGCCAAATTAGCCTGTAATGATACTTGTACAAATCCGGGGTTTTGCGTGAATTAACGAGGCCGGAACGCGGAACATTGCGCCAAGACCCTGAGCTCTCATCCAGGCGGTGAAGCCGTATGTTAACATGCCTGGATGGCGAAGTGGGGAAAATCAGACGGAGTTTCGTGCCGGGTGTGAAGCGAGTCTGCTTTCCTGCGAGCATTTGCTGTGGCACACACAGCCGCCCCTGACACAGTACGTGAAACTCTGAATACATTTAGCGCAACTTTTCCCCCCTTTGGAGTCTGGAAACAGGCAGGGTGGCCTGGGGAGGGGCTTGCAGATCAGGACTCTGCAGAGAGAAGCCCTCGGGTCTGGTACTTCGGCGAATCACAGATCCTTTGCTTATTCCTGCCACCATCCTCTCTCTCCCTGCCTGCAGCAGTAAGAAAACACACACACACACACAGAGAAATTAACAAGGAAATGCTGAATGTGCTGAACGCATTTTGGCTTTTCTCCTTTGGCCTCTCTGTGTGGAATTTCATTAAGGGGTTGCTCTCCCCAGCCTGACCCCCCCCACCTCCAAGAGGTGTGGATTCAGAAAGAAAAAAAAAAATAGAAACTTTGGATTTAGTTCTTAGTAATATACATGATCAGGTGAATCTCATCGAGACACAAATGTTTTGAAGGGGGAATATACGATCTAGAGGGGTTAGTGCAACGAGAGAAATACTTAAGAATAAAACATGCGTTTATGACTCAAACCAGTGAAAGGTGGGAAAGTCCCTACAAGGAAACACTCCGTTTCTTGCTCCCTAGCACCACCCCCAAACACACACACACACACACACACTCTCACTCCACCTTATATATTATTATATATTATATATATTAAGAACAGAAAGATGATTCTTGCCAGGTAAAGGTATGGCTGTCTAGTAGCAGATCAGCTCACCCTCTTTTCACTGGGTTCGTGGAGTAAATACAGCTCGTTGGGGGCGGTTAAGGATAAAAATGAGCCAGATCACGGTTAAGGGAAACTCGGTCCTTAGAGTCACTTGCCAGAAAACAACAAAACAAAACAAAACGTGCACACACCAACAAAATGAAACATTGTTCTGGAATTTTCTCTCTTGCCCAGCATCCCAAACTCAGGAACACGTACAGTGCTTTTTTTTTTTTTTTTCCCTGTGCTGTTTATGTACAGAACGAGGGAAACAAAACCGCCACACGACCGTGAGATAAACCACCATCGACTTTGCAGGCCCAGCAGCCACGCAGGCTTTTCGAGCAAAAGGTTGGATGACATAGAGAGCTGGGAAGCAGTGAGCTTTGGGGTGCTGCTGCTTGCCTGAGCCCCCAGCCCTCGTCTGGTCTCCCGCCTGGCATCTGGGGTTGTAGGAGGCATGGGGTTGGGGAGAGCCCTCAAGTTTCGGATTGTATATCATCTTCCTTCTATCAAGCATGTGCATTTAAGGAACCACAGGGTAAACTTGTTTCTTGGGTGTCCCTGACCGGCCGCATGGCTCCTTGAAAGGGAGACACACGCACGTAGGAAGTGAAATTGCTGTTGGTGTCATAAGAAAGCCATGTTAAAAATGCACCCGGAAGACGGGGACGATGGAGCCTTTTGTCCAGGATTTGCTTGGCCTCCGCAGGGCAGGGAGGTGTTGGCCGCCTTGCGCCTGAACTTAGCTGTGCAGCGTGGTGTGAAATCTCTCAGGGGCGTGCAGAAAACTAGGCTCTCTTGTTGGAATCGTGCGTGAGATCAGTGCCCGGGCCTGTTGGCATCTCTGCCCAAGGCAGCCTGGACCGCAGCCAGCCCAGGCCTGAACGTTGCCTTAAAGGCGCGAACCAGAGCCTAAAAGAGACCGCGGACAGGTGCACCGGGAAGGGGGGTTGTCTCTCCTCTGGCCAGCAGCATTTGTTGGCCAGAAGAGGGGTGTTTGGCTCCTGAGGGTGGCCTCCCCAGAGACTGCAGGGCTTACTGTCCCGTTTACCATGTGCTCTCTGGCAAGGGCAGAACCCCACTTTGCTAAGCAGAGCCTCCGAGATGCTCAGAGGGAAACAGATGAGGCCGTCCTAGGGGCTTGGGGCAAATCCTCCTTTTCGAGAGCAGATGGGAGTCTAGAAGGTTCAGGGGCAGAGCTGTGCATTGGCAGGCCAGCTGGAAGTCCTCTCCGGGATCCTTGCATTTGGGGTGGGCCCAGGGGGTGTGGCACGGGGCCAGCAGCACGTCCGCTACTGTGCGAGCCACCCATGCAAGCTGCTGCCTTCCCCAGCCCTCTTCCATTGGGCAGCGAGGAAGACCCAGGCTGGCAGGGCAAGGGTTGCAGCCCAAAAGTGGGGAGAAAGTGTCAGAGGCCCATCAGAGGGCCTGTTGGACAGATGAGGGGACCCTGAGCCAGCCTGGCGGGGAGAGGGTGGGAGGGGGCAGTCGAGAGAGAACCGGGTGGGCATCCCGGAGTGGAACTTGCAGGAAAGAAGCCAGCTCAGGCGTGTTGCACCCAAGTCAGCCAGTCCCACAGGACACCCACTTGGCCTTGTGGGTTCCTGATGGTATCTTACAATGGCATTCAAAGGTCCAGACCAGGCACTCGCAGGCCATGCCATATTTAGCCTCTGTTTCACCCAGAGAATATTTTAGGTGCTGCTTGAAAGAAGAGATCCGGGCCGGGCCGCCAGCTGTCACATGGCGAGTGTGGAGTTGCTCCCTTGCCGGCCTGGCCCCGACGGCCGGGTGCTCACCAGCACAGATGCCCCTCGTCCCTGCCAGAACTCAGGGGCTGCGTAACAGGTGCCCAGAAGCCAGCACTCAGGGAGCGGGTTCTGGGCCGGGAAGGCTTTGAGTCCCAGGAAGGCTTTGCATCCCGTTCTCCTTCCAATGGCGATAAGGCAGAGGTGGCCTCCATTCACCGGGCTCACAGAGGCTGTTTTCAGCCCCTCTCTTCTCTCGATGGCCCAGTGTGATAGGCCAGCTTGCTGAGCAAGCAGCCTCCTGCTCGGGTGTCAGCAACCAGGAAGAGGTTAACCCTTTCGGGGCCCGGGGGTGCCGGCCGGCATAGGGGAGTGGCACCCACGGAGAGCTTGCTGGCCACCGGCCCCAGGGAAGCCAGTGCGCTGGGCTTCTTAGTCCTCGACCTGTCGTAGCCAGACCTGAGAGATGGTGTCCTGGACCTCAGCAGGGCTTCCCCCGCCATCCCCCGCCCCCGCCTGCACTCGCTTCTGTCCCATCAGCCAAGCCTTCGCCCCTTGGGTTGGTTGTATGGCCATGGAAACCACTGCTCCCCTTTCCAGGTCTTTTCCCCTGGGTTTCCACATTGACTGTCTTTCCCATGTTCCACACGAGGAGGTATTGACGGATGTGTGGTTCCCTTAGATCGGGAAGGAGAGTTCGGGAGGAATCCATTGGGGTCTTGGGGAAATGTCACAGGCGAATCGTGGAAGTGGCCTGGTGTCAGGGACTGATGCTTCTAACCGGCTCTGAGATCCCTGATCTCGGTGCTCCGGGCACAGAGGACGCACGTCTGTTCTCGAAGCCGCCGCACAGCAACCCGTTTAGCTGATTATTGGCCATGGATCATCAGTCTTTTTGGGGAGCTGGGGAGGGCCCGCCATGTACCCTGAAAGCTCTGGCTTGTTGAACGTTTGCTCTAACTTCGTACATTTTTTTCCTTTTTAGTTTGGCTCTTGGTGCTCCGAGAGCTACCACTTCCTGCCCAGCTGGTTTGTTACCGCAGGGAAAATGAGGGACTTTTGGGGGCAGATGTGTTTCTGTTCCACTATCATAATGCCCCTAAAAATCCTTATTGCTCTTGCAGTATTCCTCGGGGTCCCTGGGCCAGCTGGGAAGACGGCATCTCCGACGTCCTCCAGCAACTAAAAGAAGAGAAAGATTATTCCCCTCAAAGTTCCCCCAGCACACACGTCCCTCCTGCACTCATACGGGGCTCATGACTGCCACGGCCATGGCCGCGAGAAAGAAAAAGGCGCCATCACAGACACTGGTTGCTAATCGTGCTTTTTGCCCTCCAGGGGCAGAGCGTTGGAGGTCAGGCCCGGGAAATGGCCGCTGTGGGGACTGTGCGCCGCCTCTGGGTGGGGGGAGGGGAGTGGAAATGGGGGGAAAGGTGGAAAAGGAGCAAGTGTTACCAGTTTGACCAGGCGAGTGAGGCAACTCTGACCGTTCAGCCTGGTCCTTCCAGCCGGGCCTCTGGGATCTTCACCTTGGCAAGGGGCCCTGGCCAGCCCTGGCGTTCTCCCCATCCCAATCCCTGAGCCAGGCCACTTTCCCACTTTCTGCCTCAGTTTCCCTGTCTGCCACGGAAGGGACCACCCTCCAGGCTCTGGCCTCGAAACATTCGTGGGTGCCACCCACTGCTACAACGAGCTCGAGCTGTATGAGCCCCGAAGGTGCTTTGAAAATGGGGATGTTAAAGCATTCACTGGGGAAGGTGTTAGTACTGGCATTTCCTAACACGTGCCTTATAGGCTGAGGTGACTCAAGGAGGGGAGACCGCAGCCCCCCAGCGCGCACATGTTTCTGGAATCAGCCCGCTTGCGCCCTGGGACTCCTGCTGTGTTACCCCAGGCAAATGGCTCAATCTCTCTGAGCGGCCGTATCCTTCCGCGTGAAACCCGCAGGTTAGGAGAGCCGCCTCCCAGGTCCGATGCGCAGACCTACCCAGCAACCGCAAGTGGCACCTGGTTCCAAGTGCCGTTTACTCTCCTCGGTTTTTCCCTGTACGGCTAATTTCTGTTTGCAGCACGCACTTGTTTTCAGTTGAGAGTAGGGGATATAGAAGGACCCCTTTTATGTACCAGCTTATGTAAGTGAAAGAGAGTATGTTGCTTGGAAGGAAAATACTAGGCAAAGTATAGTAGAGGTGGCCTGAGGATGGGGCAGAAGTCGAGATGGTCAAGTTTCCTAGGCCCACTTAATTACGCATTCGTGTATGTCTCAGTGATTCTTGGCACCCACATAGTTGGGTCGCCAATTCAAATCCGTGGCGGGCTCCGCCCATGGCAGCCTGGGCGTCACAGGTCCTCCCTTCTCAAAGCTGCCGCCCCCCACACCAAGGACATCTCCGCCCCTACATCGCCCCCCCCCACCCCTGATTTGTCTCCCGTCTTAGGGTCGTGAAGACCCAGAGCCCCTCCTCCTCCCCAGGGCACTTCTCCGGGCCTCGGTTTCCTAATGGGATGGGGAGAAGAACAGACCCTGTGTCCCAGATCAGGAAAGTCACAGGACTCTATTGGGCAGCTGCTGTGGTTCACAAATGGCACCACTGGCCCTGGGACAGGCAGGGGCCACAGCAGTGCCCTCAGGCCAGAGGGACACTCCTTCCACAGGCCACCCCACGCCGGGCCCGGGCACCAGCTCCCTGCCCACCCTCCTGGGACGGTGGCTTTACAGGGAAAAGGGCTTGGTCGCAGCCAGCAGGGGCGGACTCTGGTTTCACTTTCTGCTGTGTCATGGGGTGGGGGGTGGCATCGGGGCCCAGCTGGCCAGCTGGGGCAGGCACCAAGAGCCTGGTGGACAGCTGCGGGCCCAGCTGCCTGAGCACAACCCAGGCCCCCGCCCCGCAACGGCCAGGATGGGGGCTGGGTCTTCAAGCACCCCTTCCATGCCTCTCTCCCACTCGGTGGGGAGAACCCCGGGTGGGAAAAGCCAGAAGGGAATGAGACGGTTTCTTTAGCTACAGGATCTCCCGGAACAAATTCTTAAGCCACATGGTCCTGAAGTTCTGAAAATTACAACTATTGATTCAGGATCAGAATGCCCTGGCTAGACGCTTCCTGCCGCCCTTTACTGAGCACAGGGCTGTGGAGGGCCTACTGTGTGCTGAGCACCAGGCCAGGGGCTCAGAGCCCAGCCGGGAGCAAGACAGCCCCTGTCCTCACGGGGCTCCCCCTTGAGTCGGGAGACAGATGAAAGAGAAGGCAAAGAAAGAACCCCACGTTAGGGAGGAAATTTTACACCCTAGGCTTGGTGTTAGCATCTCAGGGAAGGGGCCTGCATCCCTGCCTCTGTGTGTGCCCACGGGCGTGTCAGTCACTTGCTGACTCCTGGGACACACAGGTGGGTTAAGAACACAGACCAGGGGCCAGGTGTCCCGGATTGAATCCGGACATCTTTGAATCCAGGTTCTTCCATTGACTGGTATGTGACCTCGGGCAAGCTTCCTTTCCTCTCTGGGTTCTGCTGCCCGGTCCAGAGGTGCTAGAATAATAGAACCCACATGGCAGGGCTGCAGTGAGGAGGTCATAAACGCACGTCCCTAAAGAACTGACACTGCCTGCCACTGATCATGAGCTGCCTAAGGCATAACCATTATCTAAGAGTAACAAATGGGGACTGTTCTCATAGGCACTTGACATACCTTGTGTACCTTTACACACAAGGTATGTCAAGTGCCTATGAGAACAATTCAGACGAGAAAACCGAGGTGCAGGGAGGCTCCCAGCTGGCAGGGTCTGACCCCAGGTTGTGAGCCTGATCCTGGCTTTAGTGACCTGATGTCATCACCTGAACATTTTTAGTAATTTTGGCACAAGGGACCCAGGTTTTCATTTTGCAAACTAGGGAGCTAGCCCTGCTCAGATCTGATTTACGCCCCCAAAGCAGTCACTCTGAGTGCCTACCATCCACAGAACCTACAGCTGGGTGCAGAGTGATTTTCCAATATATCAGTGCAGGGTTCGGTATGGGATGGAAATCCTGGGGACATCAGGAAGATCGATTCCAGGGCTGAATTGCCCAGAGACTTCTTGGTTTGCTTGTTGCCCCTCTGAGAAGTCAAGGGGGCAACAGCCAAGGGCAGCCAGTGTCATTCATTCATGGGTGTATCCCCAGGACCCAGCACATATTAGCTGCTCAGTTAATGTCTGTGAAGCAAAGCAAATGAATGGGGAGGCTGCTGTACATGCTGATCCAAACCAATTTAAAGGACGCCTCCCAGGAAAGCAGGTCTTCAGGGGTTCAGTGTCAGCCCTGGCTGCCCCAGCAGGGTTCTGGGTAGCCCCTGAAGGATGTGGGGATGTGCATCTCATACTCCCCCGCCCTCCTGCCCCGACCCCACCTGCCAACACTCTGCAGCAGGGTGCTGTTGAACGGCTTCTGCTGGGGAGCTCAGAGACAGCATGGATATTTAAAGACATGTGGGCCCAGATTCCATAGCACCTGTTACGGGAGAAGATGCAGACAGAGTTCAGTCAAAAAAAAAAAAAAAAAAAACTCGGGTTTTAGTTCTGGACAGGTGCAAATTCCAGCCAGGGGTCAAGGGGGCAATGTCCTGGGCTACTAAATGAGAAGGTTTGGATCTGTGGATCAGAGGTCCTTCTTCCTCTGAAATTAGAGGCCTTTCATACTCTCACAGCTCCAGATTATAAATACTACTAAGAAGCAGAGAATCATCTCAAAAGCCTTTAAGATATTTCAAACAATAATAAACATTTGTGTGTTTTCACAGGCACGATCCCCACTGCCTCTTATAACCCCATAAGGTGCTTTTCTAAATAACGCAACCATTAGCGCATACCGAGTGCTTCGTACATACTAGGCACTTAACACGCATGAAGTCATTGCCCATGCAACATATAAAGGAGACGCTGTTAGTGCCTTCAGCTTGCTGACGAGGAAGCACTTAGAGAAACTGGCCTGTCCACGGTCACACAGCTCTCCTGTGATAAGCTGGGGATCAATCCTGGATCTTGGATCTCAGGGACCAGCAGACTTTCCCCCTAAAGGGCCAGATACTAAATATTCTCAGCTTTGCAGGCCATATGGTGTGTGTCACAACTACTCTACTCTGCCATTATAACAAAAAAAAACCCAAAACAACAACAAAAAAAAGCAGACCCAGACAACACAGAAATGAACGGATGTGGCTGTGTGTTCCAATAAAACTTCATTTATTTTTTTGTTTTTACAAGACATGGGCCGAATTGGGCCCACAGGCTGTAATTGGCCCAACCCTGTTCCAGGCTGAAAAACTTGCCTCTGGTTTGGCCCTGGCAATGTTCTTTCCCATCCTCTCTCTCCTCCCTGTGAAGTGACTAAGCTATTTTAGGTTAGAGACCCCTAGCTCTGGAGACATTGAATTGGCCTCTCTATTCTTGAGGAAATTATGAAGCTCTTGGAATTTATAACTATTAGGAATTATTAGTGACTGCCAGAATAGGACACCATGGGGATCTGAAACTTGTAATTTTAATAGCTGGGACTGAGTAACTTTTAAAGAGGAAAGGGTTAAAGTTTAGAAAGACACCTCAGTGGGACACCTTGGCTGTGGAAGGAACATCTGCTCAGAGAAGGCCGTTCTCTGAAGTCTGTGAGAATGGAAATAGAATGAAAAACCTCTTAAGGCAGAAGAAGGTAACTGAAAGGATAGCGGGAGATGTGTGTGTGTGTGTGTGTGTGTGCGCGCGCGCGCGCGCGCGTGCACGTGTGACATGCATGTGCAGAGAGAGGGTACAGGAGAAGGGGCATTTCCCAAAAAGCTATGTAATTTGCACAATGAAAATATGGGGCCCTTTGTTCAAAAAGTATTCAGAAGTTCAAGATGGCAACAGCAGAGCATTAAACCAAACACAGGCCCTGCGCGACCGTACGTGTCACCTGCCCAGGAGGCCCTCAGAAGGGTGCCCAAGCAGAGCTAATTCATTAGACACAGGAATGTAAGCCTTGGTGCCTAGGAGAGACATAAGCACTCCTCACCCCCAATCCCTGGAAGGTTTCCAAGAGAAGTTGCGTCTCCCCTGTGGGAGGCCGTGGCACAAGGGACAGAGTTCAAGCCCATTCCATTTGAATCTCCAAAGATAAGATGACCCCGGCTGACATGTGGGTTATAAGTTCTTAAAAAAAAAAAAAAAAAAGATTGGCTATTTGCCTTAAGCCTTCCTCCCTGAGAGCCTGGAGTTGTTTTACTTGGCCGCACCATTTTGTTCCGGACTCTGAGTGTCCTCTGATCTCACGGCAGATGACGGGGCTGCGGTCTTCAGAACAGAGGCCCACTGGTCAGCAAACCATCCAGCGGCGGGACTGCGGGGATGCGTCTGTAAGGCAGGCGCGCATGGCAGACACCGGCAGCCCATCGTGGCACCCAGTGCCTCTCGGCTCAGACAGAAGTCCATTAGCTTTCTCAAGGAAAGCCTCCACCAACCGAAGGAACCTTATTTCCTGTGCTAATCGAGTCTCATCTCAAGAATGTCTCCTCTTTACTCGAGACACCAGAGATTCAGAGCCCCCAGGGGGGCGGGTGATGCCCAGTGATGCACTTCTATAAAGAGAGCCTTGTCGAGGAGGGGTATACAACACGACTGGGGCGGGGGTCCGCGGAGGACAGAGGGACTCCTTGAGGAAAGACCAGGTAGGGACCTGGTCCCTCGTCCTGTTGCCCGCGGCAAGTTCAGTGAGTGAAGGGATGTTCACTCGCCACTCAGTTGCTCAGAGGCAGCGCAGCCCTCCACAAGACAGGTGCAGTTCCCACCCTTAGCAGAAGCAGCAATCGTCAGCCAAAGATGAGAAAAGATTTTTTTTTTTTTAATTTGCTCGAAACAACCTAGTGGCAGGAGCCAGGAAAGAACTACAACAGGTCTGAGTAAATCCTGCGGGCAGCTTGGGGTTTGGGAGATGGTACAGTGGGATCTTAAAGCGTCTGACTCGAGATCGAGATAATTCTCTGCCAAGTCAATGTAGAAGCACAGCCAGAAGATGACTCTGGAGGTGTTAGATGGCTCTGGGTTTTTTGTTATTTGTGGGGTTTTCTTGCAAGCACCTGCTCTCCATTCCCCTCCCCCCACTTCTGCTAAAACACCTGACCCTGGCGCGAATACAGCCAAAGATGGCCGCTCGACACACCCATCCTTCCACCACGTGGCCCAAACGTGGACACGTGACAAACAGGACCAAGCACAGCAGCTCACTTCCGGGGTGGAGCACAGTAATTGGTCCAAGTGTGGTCATGTGACCCAAGCACGGCCAATCCGGGCTTGTCCCTCCTGGAGCGGGTGGGAAATTTACGTCAGCCTCGCTCTCTAGCATCTGGAGGAACCCGTGGCCCCAGAGACTGAGGTCCACAAGCCGAGAGGGAGAAATGAGACATGGGATCGGGGTGGGGAGGATGGAGAGAGGCTGGCGCCAAGTTCTGACCCCATAGCCTTACAGGTGCCAGATGCAGGAGCTGCTCAGCCTTTCCTGCCCATCACAGCTACCGGAGTGATGACTCCGCCATATTCCCTCAGTCAGATGGACTCTGGTTTCTGTGCGGCCCAGCAAACCCCAGTTCAGGACAGGGGGACCGTGTCCTCTTCGTGGGCTATGTGAAACTAAAAGGGGTTGGTTATCCTCAGAACTCCTTGTCCCCAGGTGGGCCTGCTGCACGTGAGAATGGAAGAGTCCCCAGACCCAGGTCCGTGTGCTACCCTGTCCTCCATTCATTTCCCCCTGAGTCGGAGCTACACCCTTGCTCCTGAACTTGGACTCGGGCCCTTATCCTGCTTGCCTCGGTCTCCCCAGCCTCGCCGCCGGCACACCCCCACCTCTCCTCTCCACTAGGGACCGCGCATGTGCTTATCCTGGCCAAAGCTCTCATGCCTACCATGTTTTATTTGTGGTGACCTGTTCATGCCTGTTTTCCTCGCCATGAGTGAGGATCTTGGGCATGGGGACCCTGGACATCTTTGCGCCCCCAGCTGCTGGCACAGAGTACGCGGACAACAAGCATGGAAAGAAGGGATGAGGGGAAGGAAAAGGGGGAAAAGACTAGTGCATTCCTGCTGATTTCTGGTCCAACCAGTGGGTCCCTGGCAGGGTCACCTTCTGTGCTGGCGTCCTCTGCTCAGAGCTCTCCCTTCAAGTGGACACACAGCCCCTGCCCGCATCTCCTCCATTGTCCCCTCCCCATTCTCCCTGGGGCTTTCTTGGCTCCTGTCTTCCATGTTTTCTTTCTTCAGCGCCTGCCACCACCACGGGTCCTTCTCTGTGTTCCATTTATCTTAGTTACAATCGCTCCTCTCCCCCTGGAGTGTCAGCTTCAGCTGGTCAGGCGTCTCTGTTTGGTTCCATGCTGTCCCCTCGGGACCTGGGCCTGTGCCTGCCACCGACTAGATGCTCAGGAAATATCCATCTGTGGGGTGCATGAATGCATTCTCTGTGTTCCCCCAAACACACAGGACCAGCAGATTTGTCTCTTAAAGTACCTATGTGCTTTGCGCATTTTATAGGGGTTACAAACATCAGGTGATGCATTAGTTTCCTAGGGCTGCCGTAACAAATGGACACAAACAAAGAGGCTTAAAATGGCAGAAAGGTACGATTTCACCATCCTGGAGGCTTGAAGTCCATAATCCGGCAGGGCCACACTCCCCCCAGGTGCTTCAGGGGGAGAGCTGTACCTTGCCTCTTCTCGCTTCCGGTGGCTCCTGTGGTCCTTGACTTGGGCCTATATCGCTCCAATCTCTGCCTGGGTCTTCATACGCTTCTCTGTCTGGCTCTGCGTCTCTCTTCTAAGGATGCGTGGAATGACCATCTGGATAATCCAGAATAAACTCCTCTCTCAAGATCCTTGCCTTAAGCCCATCTTTTGCCACTTAAGGTCATATTCACAGGTTCCAGGGACTGGAAAGTTAGCATTTCTAGTGTCTCTCTGGGACCACCGTGCAGCCCACTCCAGGTTATTTGGATACAGAAACCAGAAAAGCTGGAGTGCCTGGGTGGCTCAGTAGGTTAAGCATTGGGCTTTGGCTCAGATTGAGATCACAGGGTCCTGGCACAGAGCCCTGCACTGAGCTCCCTGCTCAGCGGGGAGTCTGCTTTCCCTCTGCCTCTCCCCCTCCCTCCTGGCTTGTGCTTTCTTTCTCTCACTCAGTCACTCTCGCTAACAAATAAAATCTTCAAAAAATTTTGAAAAAGAGTCTAAGAGTCTCTCTCTCTCCCTCTGCCCCTCCCTCACTCCCTCTAAAAAAAAAAAAAAGAAAAAAGAAACAGAAAAGCAAGGATTCCCATCACCCCTCCATTGGCCTGACAGATACATAAGGAAAAGAGTATTATTTTGTATTGCTCCGGAGTATGGAAATCATTTTAAAAAACACGATTTCAGGTTATTGAATGGCCCCAAGTTTTAAAAATAAAACCATGCTTGTGGTAAGAAAAATAGCACAGAGGAGAATAGTGTGGAAATGAAGGAACACCCCTTCGCGATTTATCACTAATTCCGCTTTCTGAACGGTAACTGCTGCATGCAGTTTGCATAATCTCCATACATTTTCGAAGCATGTTCAAGTGCATTCACTTTTTTTGCTCATGACATTAAGCAAACTGGGGGCGTTCCAATATATCCTGAAGATGTGACATCCCTCAGACCCACCTCATTCTTTCTAATGACATCTGGCATTGCACCATACTTAACCTGTCCCCTACCGGCCAGCATTTCAGTTAACACCAGGATTTTGCCATTAAAACATACACTCTCTTTGGCATGTGTCCAAGTATACTCACAGGGTATATTCCTAGAAGCAGAATATTTCCGTCTAGAGGATACCATGCCTTTTTAATTTCTACAGCTACTGCCCAGTGCCCATCAAGAATTCGTGGGTAGGGGAACCCGTTTCCATGCCCTTGCCCACCCCAGGAAGGACGCAGTGTGTCAGGGGGAGAAAAGTCCAAATGAGACTTGCCAGACCTGGGTGGGGGTGGACGTGCCCCCCCTTCTGAGGTGATAAGCTGTTCAGAGTCCTCATCAGCTTGGGTTTTATAAACAAAGGCCGAGTTTGGGGAGGTGAGCCAGAAACGTGCAGCGAGAAGCGTTGTGCAAGTCAGTATTTATTTCTTTAGTGCAGTTAGAACTTAAATATGGTCAAAACATATTCTTCTTTTAATTTACACAAACAAATATGTTCCCCGGCTGACACCTCCAGTGCCAAGTTTCTAGGGGAAATGAAATTCTACTGTGAGATTATAAACCACTAGGGAGAAGAGGAGAATAGAAAAGCCGCCACGAGTTTGCTTTTTGCGTCCAGAAACTGGCTGCTGAGAGGTGTCTCTTTCTGTGTTAGTTTCAGATAAACCTGCCAGTAATTTTAGCAAGTGAGCTGTGGAGCCCATAAAGGCCAGAAGATGGAAAACACTCCGGGTTTGATAAAAGGAGTTCTGCTTGGCTCGGAATCCTCCCTCCTCTAGTCCCACCGAGATCTATCCGGAAAGGGTCTGATGGATGGAGGAAAAAGAAAGGAGATGACGCGAGTCTCCTTTCAAGGGCTGTGCTCATATAAAACCAAACAACTTGAAATTGTTCCAAGAGGGGATTAAAGCAACATGTTATTTTGAGTGATTGCTTAATTTATTGAGCCGCGGCTCAACAACAACATAGTAACAAAGTACAACCCCTCCAACTGGTAACCACCTGATGCAATTGAACTTCTGCAATTAAGGACGATTTTCCAAGAGTTTTTCTGGAATGGCTTAGAATCTTCAGTCTCTGTGGTGAGGTGCTTCTGAACACTCACCTTCTGGGCAAGTTTTGGTGGTGGTGGTGTTTGTGTGTGTTTTGGGGTTTTTTGTTCGTTTTGTTTTTTGGTTTTTTGGTCCAAGATTGACAGGCTGATGTTCATAAGGAAGCAGTGTTTTATTGACTGCCTTGTGTTCACCATGTGCTTAATAGACATTATCTCTAATCCTGACAACAGCCCAAAGAAGTCACTCTGATTAGTCCCTATTTTACAGATACGAAGCTTGTAGCTATTAAGTCATTTTCCAGAGTGACGCTGTCCAGGACTATAGCTACTAGTCCTATGTGGCTATTTTTGCGTGAATTAGCTAAGGGTTAAAAGAATCTGAACATTCACTTCCTGGGTTGCTCCAGCAACTAGTTCAACGGGCTAGTGACTACCACATTGCACAGCAATGACACAACAAGAGACAGAGACCGCACAGCACAGAGAGACTGTTTCAATTATGGCAGAAAGTTCGAGGGATTGCTCTATCAGTGATCTGAAAGGCAGAAGCTGGGAGTGCCAGGATTCAAACCCAAGCTTCTTCGAAGGCAGCACCATTCTGTACCATCCCTGGCTTCTTTCTAATCTCCCTTTGGCCGAGAGGCAGGGACTAGAGCAATGATTCTAAGCCCTGATTGCACATTAAAATAACCCAGACTGCTTTAAAAAATAATACTGATGGGAGGGTCTTGGCCCCAGGATTCTGACTTAATTGTGATTGGGAGGATTTTTTTAAAAAGATTTTATTTATTTACTTGAGAGACAGAGATCACAAGTAGGCAGAGAGGCAGGTAGAGAGAGAGAGGAAGAAGCAAGCTCCCTGACGAGCAGAGAGCCCGATGTGGGACTCAATCCCAGGATCCTGGGATCATGATCTGAGCTGAAGGCAGAGGCTTAACCCACTGAGCCACCCAGGTGCCCTGTGGGAGGATTTTTTTTTAAGTCCTCATGTGATTCAAGTGTGCAGGCAGGATTGGAAGCCACTAGACGAGAGGATCCACACACGGGATAGGGGAAGGAGCTGGTTCATCTGCCGTGAGAATGTGGCCTCTCATGGACCCGGAAGCGGACATCCCCCAGACCCACCTCTAAACGTCCTCTTTGGAGAGCTCAGGTTCACGTCTGAGGGGACAGACTGAAGTGATTTCTCCCATGCTTCCTGCTCGAGGGGACACACAAAGAGCTCTTCTTTTAGAAGCACGCTTTGTCACACTGTTAGAGAAGGAAGGAGTTGCAAATGCAAAATCAGACAGAGCGAAAACCCCGTAGCCCCATATTTGAATTGAAAGTATCAGGGCAAAGTCCTGCTAGATTTTGCCTGACAAAATGAAGCATATATTTCTGACCACGGCTCCTGAAAAGGTGAGAAAGAATGACCAGTCCAGCAGCTATCCAAGCACCCCCGGCATCCACATTATGGTCTCTAAACACCACTTTTAACCAGAAATCAGGGCTCTGTGGAGATATGGTTGGTTCCAGGTGTGACGCAGGAAATGTACAAGGTGAGCCTGAAATATCTGGTCACCCAGGTCACATGGAGCTATCAGAGACTTCTGGGGCCATGTCAAGAAGGATGCAGAGGATAGTGTGAAGAGGCTCCCACTAGCCAAAGATGGGACAATTCGAGTTAGCAATAAGGATAATAACCTCAGGGTAGTCAAGCATGTCGTATATATCCACATCTATGAGGTCACCAAGATACTTAGGTTACCAAGATACAGGGCCACCTGTGTGGTTCAGTCAGTTAGGCATCTGCCTTCAGCTCAGGTCATGATCTCAGGGTCCTGAGATCGAGCCCTGCATCGGGCTCCCTGCTCAGCAGGGAATTTGCTTCTCCTGCTCCCTCTGCCCCTTCCCCCCAGTTGTGTGCAAGCTCTCTCCTCTCTTTCTCTCCCTCTCCCAAATGAATAAATTTAAAAAAAAATAAAGAAAAGTAGAAAAACATAAACCCATTTGTTACCTCTGGAGGATGCTGAGGAACTAACTCATTATTTTGATAACTGTCAAAGGGAAAGAACCAAGCCAATTTATCCTTTCTAGTATAAACAATAGGTTGCAGTAACACAGTAGTTGGTAAGGGCAAGTTTCCCTTTATGGAAGTATTCCAGCTAACAAACAAAGACAGAAGAATAGGACTACTAAGCCACCATTTTGCAACCTCCAGTGGATCTAGACAGTCATCATCAGTGGCTACTAATGTCACAGAGAGGGACAGCGAGACATTATGGGCCTTCAGGTGGAAATACTAAACAGCCAACTGCAAGGTTATATAAACACACACACACACACACACACACACACACACACACCCCAAACATGAATCTAAGTGAGCTTCTAGATCTAGCTACTGACTTAGAATTATAACTAGGAGAGGAACACAGGTAACCGCAATATGGGGATGCGAGAAACAAAACTCGGTCTGTAGGATGTGCCACAGAGCAACCAACCCAGTTTTTTCAACAAAGAAAATGCAAGAGAAGAAAAAGGGAGGATGTGAGTCCCCACAGGTTAAGGGAGACATAAGAGATATATCCACCAATCACGATGTATGAACCTTATATGGGTCCCGATTTTAACCACTGGAAAGAAAACATTTAGGGGACAACCAGAGGAACTGGAACACTGGATATTTGCTAATATTAAGGAACTACTCTTAGTTGTAGGAGCAGTGATGGTGGTTGAAAAAAATTCTTTTTCTTTTTCTTTCTTTCTTTTTTTTTTTTAGTGATATGTGAAAATATCTGCGGAAGAAATGGTTGATGTCCGGAATGTGCTTCGAAGTATGTGGGATGAGGGAGGAAGGGAAGGGGGTAGAGATAGAACAAGATTAGCCAAGAGCTGGGGATTGTGCAAGGCAGGTGATGGGTAGCTGGGGTTTACTGTAGTGTATACTCTTGTATGTGCTTGAAGTTTTTCAGGATAAAAATAAGAATGCCAGCCTTTTCCTTCCCTTCTCTCAAGGGCATCGGCTTGGTCTGCCCACCCACTGCTGGCAGCTCTGGGGCAAGCCTGGGTAGCCAACTTGAGGTACATCTCAGCATGCACACACGTACGTACACACACACACACACACACACACACACACCACACACGCATGCGCGCACAGCCATCTCCATGGCAACCAGTGATGTGAGAAAACAACCTCCACAAGGCTCCTGTCCACATGAGGATCAGGCCAGGCTGCTGGTGCCATGCCAGGCCACCGTAGCTGCTCCCCTCACAGAATTTTTAGTCAGATCTTCACAGGGGGCCCCCTCCCCACCTCTGTCTACTTGCATCCCTTCTCTATCACTCTTGCCCCCTTGAAGTGCCCCCCGAGGAAGCTGAGGTCAATTCGCAGACAGAACAGGACCCAGAATTGGATCCAGGTGTAAATTCTGATTTGACCACTTAATGGTAGGACTTTCAACTTCCCTGAGCCTCGATCTTCTCACCTGTACAATGGGCATAATGTGCTCTCAACTAACTCAACAAATTTCTATTACTGGGGGGACAGTGGCAAAAAGAGGACCTAGTCTCCACCTCATGGAACCAGACACTTGGAGGTAAAAGGCAATCTTAACAGAGTATAAGTGCTGTAAATATAAAGTGCATGTCACGAAACTTGAAATGTAAATGTGCTTAATCACATCCACATTGTTTTGAAAATGGGCAGTCACTACTTAATGAAAATTTGAACTCCCAGCCTTAATGTTAGTGAACCAGAGTATCCAGCTATGCCAAACACAGAATAACTTCCCTTAACTTTGGCACTCACACTTTCATGAGGTAAGTACTTGAGGGACAGAGAGGCAAGGTAGCTTGCCCAAGGCTACACCGTGGGTATATGGCCCTGTCCTCAGTGCTCAGTCCTCTAGGCACTGATTAAGCCCAGAAATCAGGGCCGCCATGAGACCAACAGGCTCTCCAGCTCAAACTCTTTTTCTGCAAATGAGCAAACAGTGGCCCCGAGAGGCCATGTAACTTCCTCCTGGCCACACAGCAAATTAGCTGCTAAGCCTGTGTCTAAGCTTCTTGGAGAGAAGATGCAGGGAAGTGTCCCACAGTGAGGGAAACAGGATTTTGGCCCCCACTTAATCCTGTCCCGGAGTCAGGGGACCAACCATCCTGGGGGTCCCAGGGAACTGGGACTTCAGAGAGCTGAACCCAGGCAGGTACTGGACCAACTAGGAAGAGTTGGTCATGCGATGGCAGAGCAAGGCATCTCCATGGATGTTTTCCAGGACACGAGGCCCTGGGATGGAGCAGGCTGAAGAGTACCATCAACGAGACCCCTTAGAAGTGCTGGGGCTTCAAGCTCAAGGTCTCCTGGAGGTACTGCCCACATGCCATTTCAACGGCCTCCCAAGTGCTCCATCACCCTGCCTCCTTCCTTGCCCACTCTGATCTGTCCTCCTTTCCCCCGACAGCCTGAGTGTTCTTTCTGAGTCCTAAATCTAATTATCCCACGTCCCAGTTTAGAAACCGAAATGGGTCCTCATTTTCCCAATTGCTTTAGGACAGACCCTGAACTCTGC